>CBVK0101730798.1:0-12466 GCA_900067695.1 Picea abies | reverse complement strand
GGGAGGAGCCACAAGTGAGTGTTGGGGGCCTATTGGGACAGGACTTTTGAGACCAATTTGGGAATTGCATAGCGAGTGCAAAGGAAGGAAAAACAGTTGGCACACTTTCAGGGATCATTACATGCAAAAGAAGGAAGACAATTAGAAGTCGTTAGGAATTTTTAGCCCATTGATACGGGTTAAGCCCTATTGTAATTGTATAAATATGTAATGGTTTTTGGGATATAGTGTGTGTGATAGATGAAATCATATGTGGGTAAGCTAAGTGTAGGCAAGTGTGCAAGACTGAAGAGCGATAGAGAGGGATGGGAGAATGTCAAGGGCATAACGTATGAGCGCAATGCACATATTTTGTAATGAAGATTCTGAATAATATAATAAGAAGTCATTTGTTGTGGACATAGCCCATCTTGGGTGAACCAAGTTAAATTATGGTGTCTATGTGTTATGATGTGATTGTTCTATGTATTGCGTGCATATGATTTACTTTATGTTACTATGATTATGTTATATGTTTGTGCGCACATAATATAAGGAATAATAAACAAATGTTAAGTATGGTTATAAGGAATGCCTCCCATCCCTTCGTCACTGTGGAAAATTGGTTCCTCCAATTCCCATAGATACCTTGAGTGAGACTTCACCTACTTGTGATTGATGCCGAAAGGACCGGTATCTAAGGGTTTTGTTGGTGAATTCATGTTGAACCCTGGGTCTTCCCATTGCACGCCAACAAACAAACTTAGAGTGAGACTAACTACTCATGAGCCTCTTTAAATTCCATTTGTAATGCTTGTATATTGATTTATGAAATTGTATGAAGAATTTGAGTCATTTAATGAATTTGAAGAGATAATAATTGTTGGCTATTATAGATGGTAAAAGGTCTTCCTTGTTTTATAAAATGAATACCATTGAATGTAATAAGGTACTTTTTCCCATTGTATAGAAGGATAATACTCATATTTATAGATATATAAAGAGCAAAAGACATTTGATATCATAATTGTTGTCAAATGTATTAGGGACTTCTCTATTGATATGTTTGTTATGGGTTTTTTATGAATTATTTATATGTGTTGTGTTTGAGAATTCTCATATTGTTATGATCTCTAATTAATACAACGTTGATATTACATGGTTTAAATGCAATTAATTGTGAATAAATCTGTAATTTCAATATGTTAACATGTTGTTGATTGGTATGAATTATTTTAGCTTTCAATAACACTATCTTAGACCGTATTCATTTAATTAGTTTTTCTCCTACATGATAGGTTAGAAATAGTTAGATTAGTTAGTTTTCTTTCGTTTTAGATTAGATTTAGAGTTAATTAGAATTCTTTGGGGGACACCCTACCGTCTTTCATTTTTATTCTTTTAATTCTTAGTGGAAACTAGACCCACATACTAGTCAGAAACGCCACCCCAAATGAGACAAGGTTTGATTGGTACCTGCCATTAGGCGTTCTCTCTTACCTGCTTGATAGGCCATTTGAACCCATCAACATAAATGGCACTAAAAGGAGGGAAGATAAAAAACTAATACCTTGGATTCGTTCTTGATAAATCTTTTTATTTATTAATGGATCCTACCCAAATCCATTTATGGAGACATGTTTATGGTTCTATACCTCACACCCCTCCTAGAAAGATATTTAATCTCTTATTGAAAATTAAATTTTATGGGGAGGGTGAAACATCTGCATATGAACACATTTTTCAGCTTTGCAAAGCTTGCTTGTCTCAAAATATTATTAATCAATTTATCATATGCAGGTTGTTCACTTATACTTTTGCAGGTCGAGTTAAGAGCTGGTTTGAAACTTTCTTGGTTGCCTCTATTCACACATGGGAGAAATTTATGCGTGAATTTATATATGCTTTTGGGAATTATAATCATGATAAATTGTGTGAAGAAATTTTAGAGTTTAGGAAGAAAAAAGATGAATCTGTAGAAGACTTTTCTTTAAGGTTTATGTGTCTTCTCTATAGATTTCATGTGAATGATATGCTCTCTATCAATGATTCACTTTTACTTTTGATTTATCTTTATAATGAGAAATATCCACTGGTGGATGAAGAATTCAAGTCATTCCTTAATGCTACTTTACATGTTGATTTGGATTTACATGAAAATTCTGAAGGTACTAATGATGTGATTGAACCATTTACACTTGGACCTTTCTTCACCTTGGAGGATATAGATCAGAGAGGGCATAGTTTTTCAGAAAAAATCATATATATCATTCCACCCTTCCATTCCCCTAGTTATTCCTAGTGATGAAGAAGAAACTTTTTGTGTAGTTTATTTGAGTTCATATTTTTCTATAGCTGACCAAGAGGAGGGTTTTTCTACTGATAATGATACACTTCAGGTCACACCAATGGTTATTTCAAGTTCTCATTTTCTTATTCTATATTTGTCATCAAATGAAGTGAAGGAGGAAACTATGGGGTATCATGAAGAAATTTGTCATGAGCCTAAAGATATGAAAACTACCTCAGGAATGGAATATATTGAATCTAACTCATGTGTTCATTATTGTGGTGTGGAACACTCTTCTGTTAGTTTGACTAAAGAGATTCAAGAAGAAATATGTTGGGTCACTACCTCTGAGCATCTTCTTGATTACCTCCCTGAGATCATTCTTGAACCCTCTTGTTTTCAAAATTATCGTGTTTTGCACTCATATTTATCTCATGATAATGAACATGATCATGTTTCAGATAATTTTTTGTGTTTATATTTTCCTATAGAGCATAGCATGGATTTTAATCAATCAATTAAAGAAGATAATTTTGACACACAAAGCATTACTCCTTCCTCAAAAAGAAACAAATTGGAATTAATCTATGTTGATTATAATTGTTTCACTAATTCTAGTTTGACTGATAAAGATCAAGAAGATTTTCCAGTAGTTAATGAACTATTTATTCAACGTTCTTGTTATGAAAATTGTTCTCATTTTATCCTAACTTCTAACCTTGAGTATATTTCGGAAAACATTCCATGTTTACATATTTTAGAGGAGTAAAATAACAATGTTAATCATCAAAATCAAGGAGAAGAAATAATCACTCAATGCATATAATTCTCAGAAGAACAATGGATATCTTTTTCAAAAGAGGGAGAAGGTTTTGATTGTGAAATGATTCCTAGCATGGAGCCCACCAATTCACAATCAAAACCAATCATCGATATTCTTATGGAATAAGTCACACCATTCAAAGGGACTACCTTTGAAAATATTTCTCTTAATAGAGAGGCATTCCATTTCCTTTATTCTTCTACTTATTATTCTTTGTACCCTAATCACTTTGATGACTATGTTGTGCAGGAAATGATTTGGGATCCTAGGTACCTTTTCTTGGTTTTTCAAGATTATAGGCACATTTTCTTGGTTTTTAAACCCCTCTTTAAGAATAACTAATTTGATAACATACTTGAATATCCAAAATCTCCTTATTTGAAAAATCATTTTGCTTATTTTTGTTAATCCCTAGACAAAGCCCCATGTTATGTATAAAACCCCTTATTAAGCCCTACATACTGAATTATTACATTTGTAGTGTTATATTTGTATGCATGCTAGATCCTTTCATTGGACCCTTTCATTATAATTGTACACCAAGGAGACTTAGTCTTAGGATCATCTTATCTCATCTAATATTGTCTTATGAATTGGATATATTGTAAAGGATGTTTCCCCCTCAAAGTGGACTATAATCATTGATTTTTTTATCATTTTTAAGGTCTTGGATCATTACATTTGGTATTAGAGCATCGATCCTAGGGTTTTGTTGCTTCAAATGAGTCATCTTGGCAATTTTCTATAACTGTTTTTATGGAGTGCTTTAGATAGCGAAATTTGGAGGTTACTCATAAGACATATCCAAGTACATATGTAAAAATTTGAAGTTCTAGTTTGTCATATTTTAGGAGATATAGCCTATGGAATATATGGTTTTTTACTCATCTTAAAATCAGTTTTAAAGGAGTTATCTTGGAATTTTTGCTATAACTTTTTTTTTTAAGAAGTTCAGATAGTGAAATTTTGTGGAGACTAATAAAACATATAGAAGCACATCTAGTCCAAAGTTTAGGTTTTATTTTGGTATAGTTTCACATATATCTTCCATGGAATTGGGGTTTTTGACTAGTCCTGAAATTAGTCTCAAACGAGCCATCTTTTTATTTTCTCTATAAACGAATTTAGGTGAAGTTTCATACTATAAAATTTTCAAAACCCTAAGAAAACATAGCAAATTACATGTGATTTTTTTTTCAAAAATTGAATCATTATAATTTGTGAGATATATCTTATGGAAGTTTGGGATATTATTGATCCTAAAATTAATCTTAAATAAACAATTTTAGTATTTGCATTATATCATTTTATCAGTGAAGGTTCGGAATGTGAAACTTTCAAGAGTTTAAAAAGTCATATCAAAATACTACAAGATGAAATGTGATACTTAGAAGGGTTAAAAGTTCAGAGATATATTGAGACAAAGGTCAATCATCCAAACATACTCTAAATTAGGGTTTGATAGGTACGCAACTTACAATTGACATAATTTTTTATTAGAAGATCCATTTTTGGTGATTCAAAATTTGTGAAAAAAGAGGTGAATTGTTATTTTCTCACATGGTTCCAAAGGCTCCTCTAAAATTTACTTTACCAAATAACCTCCAAAGAGCTCAACCATGACTCAAGAAGAAAGAGATGAAATTTTTCACCAAATTGAAAAGATGGAAAAGAAGATGAATGAAAATAGTTTGCATATGGATAATGAGATGAATGAAAATTTGGAACACGTGGAAAAGAAGATGGAAGAATGAAAAAATTTAATGTACGACGTGTTATTACATACCCTAGATGATAGACTGCCTAAAGGAGATAACAAGATTCAAGGAAATCATGAAAATGTAGAATAAATAAAGATGGAGTTCCAAAATAATGATTATTCATCACTTCCAGATCCACATCATCAAGGTTTGAATGCAACACCGAGGAAATACTTCATTCCAAAGATCGATAAGAATAAGTTTCATGGTAAATATCCTATAACATGGATATTCCATATGGAGAAATACTTTGATCTACACCAAGTGCCAATCTTACAAAAGGTACCTATTCCATCCTTGTATTTAGAAAATTATCAATTTGTTTGGTATTAATGGCTTTGTGAAAGAAAAAATAATTCTATTATCTCTTGGTACATTTTTATGGATGAATTGATATCACATTATGGGGATATTAAGAGAAAAACATTATTTAGTCAATTGATAAATCTTCGGAAAAAAAAGGTCGAATTACTAAGCACATTCAATAATTCCAAAAGCTCAGTCTCAGGACAAGGAACATTCTTGAGGATAATTTGTTAGATCTTTTTATGGGCACTTTAAAGGAGAACATTCAACACGAGGTGCGTATTTTTGAACCTAAATCCCTAGAGCAAGCTTTCAGTATGGAAAGAAAAGTGGAAAACAAAAATATGGCTACTAGAAGGGTGGCCACTAACAACTATAGAGAGCACCATGTTCCCTCTCCTAACACCACTCAACTTACAAGGTTGACACCTCAACAAATTGATGAAAGAAGAGTGAAGGGACTATGTTTCAATTGTGACAACAAGTATAGTAAGGGGCATAAATGTGGTGAGAATAAATTATTCTACATAGACTATGAATAGGAAGAAGATAAAGAATTGGAACCATCACAAGATTTAGATCTAGAAGAAACTACTCCAATGATATCGTGTCATGCATTGGTCAGAATCAATACTCCACAAACCCTCAAGATACAACATGATACATCAAAAAGAAAAAGGTAATAGTGTTAACTGATTATGGTAGTATCCATAACTTCATCAATTACATATTAGAAAAATATCTCAATTTCTTAGCATTTCCAACACCAGAGTTTCAAGTAATGATTGTAGATGGATGTACCATAAATTGTTCTGTGAAGTGCCATAGTATTAAGCTCAATACGGGGGAGTATTGTTTTGATAGTCCCATGATAACCATTCAAATGGGTTGTGCTAATGTTGTATTAGGGGTCTAATGGTTACAATCAATGGGAATAATGGCCTTTAATTTTCAAGATTGTTTCATGATATTTTCCTCAAATGGCAAGGAAATTAAGATTAGAGGTATCAAAGGGAAACCCTCTAAGGTGATAAGTTGTAATAGCATGAAAAAATTACTCAAAAAGGGACACCATGGCGTAATTACACAATTATGCTCACTAGATGTTCAAACATCTATATCCTCTACTCCAATGGATCTCCAAATGGTTATCAACAACCATTCCAAGGTATTTGGAGAGATTCCTAAGGGTCTTTCACCTGCTTGAGATCATGATCATGCTATTAATTTGCAACCTGGAAGTGTACACCTAACATTAAGCCTTACATGTATCAATATGCCTAGAAAAATGAGATTGAGTGTATGCTCCAAGAAATGTTAGAGGCTATCATTATTCATCCTAGCCAAAGTCCTTTCTCTTCACCAATAGTGATGGTTATGAACAAGGATGGTTTGTGGCATATGTGTCCATATTACAGACAACTCAAAAAAATGACCACCAAAGATAAGTTTCCTATTCCTCTGATTGATGAATTATTAGATGAATTTATGGAGCAATTTTATTTACTAAGTTGGATATTTGTTCAAGATATCATTAAATCAGAATGAGACAGGAGGACATTACCAAAACAACCTTTAGAACACATGAAGGTCATTATGAGTTTTTGGTTATTCCATTTTTGTTGAGTTATTCCATGAATGTAATTGTTGTGCATTTAATCTATATATGAGAATGGTTTCATATGTTGTTATAGTTGTTTATTAGTTGCATTTATGCTTGTTTAGAATAATGTAGTTACATTTAATTATGTGTATCAAAAATCTGGTTGTAAATGTGAATAAATCATGACTAGTAAGCTACAACAAATAAATTAGCAAGAATACATTTTGTTATATGTGTTATTCCGCAAGTAATATTCATTGGTTCAACTGGGGGATGTTACAACAAGAAACATAAGGTTCACTATGTGTTATTTATATTCTGCAATTCGATTGGGTGGAATAAGCAAGATTAAAATGGAAGCAAGATCAAGAGGTATGAAAGAGCATTCAACAACTACAAGAGGACCTCAATTCATTACATAATTTTGTATGGAAGAATGATTTGTTATGGTATCGTGATTGCCTACATTCATGTAAGAATTCCCATCTCAAGAAGAAGGTCCTTTTGGAATTGCACATTTATCCTATAGGAGGACATTCATGATTCTTGAAAACGTACCACATGATCAAGAAGGATTTTTCTAGGAATGTATTAAAACTGATGTTCAAAATTTTGTGTCTAAATGTGTGATCTACCAATAGAATAAGGGAGATACAATCAATACACCATGTATTTATATCGAGTCTACATTGGGAAGAAGTTTCAATGGATTTTATTATAGGTTTACCCAAATCTGAAGGAAATACTGTCATCCCCGTAGTAGTGGATTGACTGACAAAGTATGCCCATTTTTTCTCTCTTTTTCATCCTTTTTAAGAAAGTAAAGTAGTGACAACAATCATGGAAACAATTCAAAATATACATGGAGTCCCCGAGATTATTGTAAATGACAGAGATCCAACTTTCATTGGAAAATTTTGGACTAAATTATATTCTTGTTTGGGTACTCAATTCGCTCACAAATCATCTTACCATCCTCAAGCCAATGGGAAAACTAAGATTGTGAATAAATGTCTAGAAGGATATCTTTGTTTCTTTGCATCTGATAAATAGATACAATGGGTCAAGTGGTTTTCCTTGGAATAATGGTGGTACAATACATCCTTCCATACTTCATAAAAAACGTCCCCATTTCTAGCACTTTATGGATATCATCCTCCATCCATCACATCACCCTTGAAAGGGACTACAAAGGTTCAAGTAGTGGAGGACCACATATGGCACCAACAAGAGGTTCTAAAACTATTGAAGGACAACTTGGTTATAACACAAAATAGGATAAAAAAACAAGAATATCAACATCAAAGTGAAAGGGAATTTGAAGTGGGGGATTGGGTATTTTTAAGGCCACAACCATATAAACAGATGTCCCTCAAGCTACAAAAGAAGGACACTAAATTAGCACCCAAATATTATGTCCCCTATAAGGTTTTTCAAATGATTGGAAGTATGGATTACAAATTGGAGTTGCCTCCATCTTCACATGTACACCCATTCTTCCATGTTTATTGATTAAAGAAGGTAATTGGAAACAAGATCCTAGACCAAACTATTTTACCAGAGATTAATGAAGAAGGGAAAATCATACTGGAACCAGAAACAATCCTTGAAATAAGGATTAAGAAGATGAGAAAATGAGAAATTCTAAAGTACCTCGTTAGATGGAAGAACCTACCAGTGGAAGAGGTGACATGGGAAGATGATTTATTCATGTATAAACACCCATGGTTAGTCAAGTGTTGAGGATAACATTTGTTTGAAGGGGAGGGGCATGTTAATCCATAGACAAAGCCCCATGTTACGTATAGAACCCCTTATTAAGCCCTGGATATTGAATTATTGCATTTCTACTATTATATTTGTATGTAGGCTAGAACCCTTCATTGCATCCTTTCATTATAATTGTACCCTTTGTCTCCTATATATACCAAGGAGACTTAGTCTTGGGATCATCTTATCTCATCTCATATTGTCTTTTGAATTGGATATATTGTAAAAGAGGTCTTCCCCATTGAAGTGGCTTGTACTCATTAACCTTTTTATCATTTTAAGGCATTGGATCATAACAATAGCCAACCAAAGATCATATGCCATTTTCCAAGGAAATGCCTTGTGCTCTTTCACATATTTATCCTTAAACGATCTTTCAAAACATACATCCATAAATTCCCCTACCCGTTCACCCTTCCAAACTGTCAATTTTAGAAAATCACTTGAGACCTCTTTAGTAAAAGGACAATGCAATAATATATTATCAATAGTTTCATCGTTATTTTTACAAAGGATGCATCTTCTAGGCCCTTGCCAAGACCTCTTCTTATAATTATCCCATGTTAGTACTTTATTTTATAGTGCAAGCCATAAAAATAACCTACTTTTTTATAGGAATTTTCATTTTCCATAAAGGCTTCCACCACCACTTCTTCCCCCTCTTCATCCTCATCTAACCTGATTGCATATCCTAGATTTGTTGTGTATCTTCTAGAAGATTTTTTCTGTAACCATATAATTTCATCATCTTCCTCCCTAGGCCCAATAACTATATTTTTTAGACTATATACATATTCATTCAACTCTTCTTCCACCCCTCCTTGAAGCCCTTATTTTCTAGCAATTTTCCAACCTTGGTTCCAAATGGAACTAATCCCTAGATCAACTACATATACTAAACAATAAATATATTAACTTGAAAGTGCCATTTTTAGAGGCTTGGATATCCTTAAATTACTTGTGCATCCCATCCAATAAATCCTCCCCTATTCTCACTCTATCCCCCTTTCCTACCTTCCATGCTAACCATTTTCCTAGCAAAGGGAAAGCTTTAACTAATTCCTTCTAGATAACTAAGCTTCCTCCAAAATACTTCATTGGACTTCTGATCCAATCCTCCATTGACTTTGATGCTATATATTTTGCAATCATCATTTTTTCCCATAACTCTTCATTACTCATTAATCTCCAAATAATTTTGTTCCCAAGGCTTGTCCAAAAAGATGAATGTTCTTTAACCCCCACCCACCTATCTCCTTTGGATTTGCAAGCTTTTTCTATTCTACCAATGAAATACATTCTCTTTCTTTTTCCTTTTCCACATGAAATTGAATCATTTCTTTCTAATTTTTTTCCAACATGATTTTTGGTATATGTGTTAAAGAGTGCTACTATATCAATATCCCTTCCAATATTCATTTGATTAAAATCAGCATGCCTCCCCTTGATAACCATCTATAGCACCAATTAAGAACCTTACATTTAGTTTTTTCATAGACTTAGTCTTTAAATTTGTATAGTCATTAGGTTTTAAATAGAAAACTTGATATTTGACCCCAATTTCAAAAGGAGAGGTAGCGAAGGGTAGAATTTGAGAAACTAGACTTATAGTTCCTCCTCCTTATCATTGAATAATATTGAAGATTTGTGGGCATTCACTTCCATCCATGTAGCTTTGTTATATAAGTCTATAATTTCCTTATTCCTTTCTTCTTCCCTTCCCAAGACAATACCAACAGAATAACATCATCTACAAAAAGTAAATGGGAAAGAGAGAGGGTATTCCCCATTCTAATGGATTTTATAGTCCCTTCCATTATGAAATCATTCACCATTGTTCTTAACCCCAAAACAACCAATAAGAAAAGGGTGACATGGGACAACCCAACCTAAGTACCCTAGAAAGAAAGAAAAATCTAGATTATGGTCCATTAATAAATACTACAAAGAAAATAGAAGATAAAACCCATAATCTAGTTATAACGTGTAAGCTCATCCTAGTATGTAACAACATTAACCTAGGATAAATATATCTTACCTTGTCATAATCCTTGGCTAAATTTAACTTCATCACCATAGATGGCATTTTTTTCACCTTTATGGAATGTAGACCTCCTTGTGCTACTCCCACCGCATCTTGGATTTTCCTATTATGCAAAAAGACAAATTGTTCTTCAAAAATGAAATCAAAGAAGACTCTTTTGACCTTTTAGCCAATATCTTTGTTATGATTTTGTACATAGTGTTGCACAAAGAGATTGGCCTATAACCATAAAAAAACTTTAGGATTATTTTTCTATGGGATATGGGCTATAAATGTCAAATTCAGAGAACTCAAGACTTTCCCTAAAGATCTTGATTCTTCTATTACCATCAATGACTCCTCTAATAAATCATAAAACCCAAATAAACTTTTATATAGTCCAACCATCCGAGCTTGGATTTTTTTCCTTTTTAAAAGAGTCTAGTATTGCTTTAAGTTATTCTTTAGTAAATTTTACTTCAAGGTCTTCGATTTGATGTCCTTCAATCATCCTTGGAAAACAACAGGTTAATTTTAAAATGTCTACAACGTTTTTTCTAGATGGATCTTGAAATAAAATTTTGAAGTTCCCTATTCCTTCTTCAACTATTTATGGAAATATTATAACCTTTGTTCCCTCTATATTCCTCATCTCCCATATAGTATTTGTATTTCTTTGATGCTTCAAATAATTTTGAAAGAATTTTTTAACGTCTACCTCTTCTAACCATATTTCCCTTCTTTTCAATCTACATTCTACTTCTTCTCCTTCTAGCAACTTCCTTTTTATTTCTTCTAAATATTTTTATTTTATTTTTTCCCGTTCGAGAAGATACCTTCTTTCTTTCAAACATAAGTTTGATTTGTTCCTCAGTCTCTATAAGTTCCTTTTGATCATTTTCTAACCTTTTCTTTTCCCACTATGCTACTATATTTTTCAGATTCCTTAAATACCCTACAAATTAATACATGACAAAATCTCCTAATGTAGACTCATACTTCCTCCAATTTCAGTTTACCATATTTCTAAATTCTTGATCCTTTAATCCAATATGATTAAATTTGAAGGTGCATGGAGGTTTATTATTTTCTTTTTTCTATTAGTAAGAGTATTGGAAGATGATCAAAAGATCCTCCTTCCCTACCTATGATTTATTATTTGATATTCTTCAAGTATCTTTTCTACCACCATGAGCCTGACCAACATTTTAGAAATCCCTTCCTCTTCACTTTTGAAATCCCTCCAAGTTGGAACCAATTTTATAGGTTCTATGTAACATAGTCCTAATTCCTAAAACATATGAGAAACGTATTTTGCTAACCCCCCCGGCTCCCCCCCCATACTTATCCTACCTTGATAATCAAGTTTAGATCTCTCCCCATAATAACATTATATCTTTTAGCAAAACCATGTGAATTGGAATTATCCCAAAAGATCTTCCTATATCCATATGGGCCATAGAGATTAATAAAGGAGTGTGAAAAACTTTAAGGATGCAAATTTATCTTAAAGTGTAGAAACCTTGGCAAATCTTACCAATCTTTAATATGCAAACGATAAAATGTTCGGTGATATTTTTTTAAAATTATTCAAATTTCTAAGGATTTTATATAGTCCTAAAAAAATTGACAATTTTTAAGGTAAAATAATTTTATGCTATAGAATTTGGGCAAATCATTTTTTGAAAAAATGGAAATTGACGAATATTTTATGGGGAAAAAACATAGAAAATTATCCCCTAAAATTTTCCCTGTAAAGGAATGGGCTTCCCCCAATTCCTTTGACCATAACTCTATCTAGATACCTTTATTTATAAACGATGAATTAATGAAATGAATAGTGTTATTCCTCCCTATTAATATACTTCCTAACCTTCCACCTGAATCTAGAAAGAAAAATTTCCACTCTTTT
>CBVK0101730784.1:0-10281 GCA_900067695.1 Picea abies | reverse complement strand
GATCTTGGTTGCTGCAGCATTTATGGTTATGGCTATTTGATAAAATGGAAAGAACTTCATACTTAACCTAAATGCTATGAAAAACTAGCATGGTATCAAAGCATAGGTCTTGAAGATCCCATTGCACAAGCCTTCTCCAGAACATCTACTCTCTCAGTTGCAGGAATCGTATGACCCTCCTAGGTTTTTCCAAAAAATCCGTACGACCCCCTTTATCAGAGAAATTTCACCACTATAACTTGGACGCTTGGGATGAAAAAGACTTAGAAAGGTACGGCCTCCTTCAGCGTACCACCAACAAGTCTCAAAACTAAATTTCGAGCATTTTCAAATTTTGACCCTAAGAGTTGTTAGGGTTTCATCAAAATTCTGCAGAAAATTCTGAATTCTATTTCTGAGAATTTATTGAAGAAGCTATCATACTTAAAGGCTTATTGTTGGCAGTCATAAGCCCAACTAACCTAAAAAGTGTTAGCCTAGCCTAGCCGTTAGGTTTCCTCCAGCGTAGTTGACAAGGGTTTATGAAGCTGAGCAATTTCATGATGGGAAGCAAGCTCAACACCAAACTCCAATGCAAGGAAGATATCAACATCTCAACACTCTCATGTATGGTTCCTCTAAATGAAAACACTTGGCTAATTGATAGTGGTGCTTCCAGGCACATGACCGGTTTTAGAAATCATTTGTCACACTTCATTGAGAAAGAGACACATCTACATGTGGTCCTTGGAGATGATGTTAGATACAACGTAAGAGGAGTTGGAATCTCCACCTTCCAACTAGATTTAGATATGCAGTGCAAACTGGAGTCTGGAACAGGTCCTATATGTACCAGGTATGAAGAGAAACCTTGTCTCTATTTCGGCTCTTGAAGACAAAGGTTACAAAATCACCTTCTCAGAAGGGAGAGTCCTTGCATGGCACAAAAATTCTCATATCAGCTCCTCCAAAGTAATCAGTGTCAAAGACAATAGCCTATACAAATTGACCATCAAACCAGTTCAAGCCTTACTACATGACACCAGCTTAAGTGAGCTATGGCATAGAAGGCTTGCTCACATTCATTATAAAGCTCTTCCAGCTCTAAAGAAAATGGTAACAAGTCTACCAGAGATCCAAATTCAACATGAAGGCGTTTGCAAAGGGTGTGCCCTTGGTAAAAATATTAAAGGATCATTTTCCAATAGTGACAACAGATCCAAGGAAATTTTGGATTTGATTCATTCAGATGTATGTGGGCCAATGACCGTTGCATCCCTAAATGGGTACTTGTACAATGTACTATTCATAGATGATCACTCCAGAAAGACCTGGATTTATTTTCTGAAGAACAAGGATGGAGTCCTTGCCAAATTCCAATAATTCAAAGCTCAAGTTGAAAATTTGACCAGAAGAAAAATCAAAGTTCTGAGATCAAACAATGGAGGAGAATACACCTCAAAAGAATTCATCAATTTTTGTATTGAAGCAGGGATCAAGAGGGAGCTCATAGTGCCTTACAACCAACAACAAAATGGGGTTGCTGAAAGGAAGAACAAAACTATCATTGAAGCAACTAAAGCAATGATACATGATCAGAGTCTACCAATGACTCTATGGGTAGAAGCATGTATGACTGCAATGTATGTTCAAAACTGTAGCTCTCATCAGATCCTGAAAAACCTTACTCCAAAAGAAGCATTCACTAAAGAGAAACCTAAAATCGGACACTTCAGAATATTTGGATGCCCAATGTACCTTCATATACCTAAAGAAAAGAGATCCAAACTAGAAACTTCAAGAAGGAAAGGCATTTTTGTAGGATACAATGAATCCTCAAAAGCATACCAAATCTACATCCTAGGATAAAGACAAATTGAAGTAAGCAGAGACGTCACCTTTGAAGAGGAAGTAGCCATCCAGAAATCCAGAGAAGCTCAGATGGAAATAGATGGTGACACATTACCTTCTTCGCATTCAGTAATTCAGAGGGAGACATACAGTGTTCCAGATGAGCCTACATCTCAAATTGATTCAGATCCTCCAACAAATTCGGTTGCCCCAAGTAATGTACCTAGAGACATCACTATTGGACATAAAAGACTTGCTTGGGCACGACAAACATTAGAAGCAAAAAGACATAAAGCTCCACAAGGAGCAATTAGAGAAAGCAAGAAACCTAAGAGATTCTCTAGCTATCTTTCAGCTATGACTCACATTATTGATTCAGAACCTACCTGTCATGGAGAGGCCTCAAATGAACAAGTATGACGAGATGCCATGACTAAAGAATATCAATCTATACTAAAGAATGATGTTTGGGATGTTGTCCCAAGGCCAGAAGGGAAGTCCGTAGTAACTTCCAAATGGATTTACAAAATCAAACATGCAGCTGATGGAAGCATTGAAAAATATAAAGCAAGATTCGTGGCCAGAGGGTTTTCACAAATAGAGGGAGTTGACTATGACGAGACCTTTGCACCAGTAGCCAGATATACCTCTATTCAATCCATCATTGCTATAGCTGCTTCCATGGGCTGGAAGCTACATCAGATGGATGTAAAGACATATTTTCTCAATGGCGAAATTGAGGAAGAAGTCTACATCGAACAACCAAAAGGTTTCGTTATACACAACGAAAAGTCTCATGTCTGCAGATTGAAGAAAACCCTATACGGCTTAAAGCAAGCCCCACGTGCTAGGTACGAGAAAATGGATGGTTTCCTGATAAGTTTGGGTTTTAAAGTTCAGCCAACCCAAACCTATACTATAACATTAATGGAAACGAATGTTTGATTCTCGTCCTATATGTGGATGATCTTTTCATCACCGGCTCGGAAAGACTCATTGTTGAATGCAAACAGGCATTAACTACCAAATTTGAAATGAAAGATTTGGGCCAAATGCATTACTTCTTGGGACTAGAAGTGTGGCAGAGATCAGACGAGATTTTCCTAAGCCAAGGAAAATATACTTTGGAGATTCTGAAAAGATTCCAAATGACAGATTGTAAATCCATGCCAACCCCAATGGTAATGGATCTGAAGAAGATGAATGATACCGATTCCAGAGACGTAGATCCACATTTATATCGGCAGCTTATTGGATCCCTGATGTATCTGGTTAACACCAGACCAGACATTTGCTATGCAGTAAATGTGCTTAGCCAGTTTATGAACCAACCAAAACAGACACATTGGATAGCTGCCAAACACGTATTAAGATACTTACATGGCACTATTGGCTATGGCTTAAAATATGCAACAAATGTGGATCTAAGACTGGAAGGGTATGCTAACGCAGAATGGGCAGGAAGTGCAGTAGACAGAAAGAGCACCTCAGGAAGTTACTTCACCCTAGGATCAGCCATGATTTCCTGGTGCAGCAAAAAACAAAGCTCTGTGGCTTTGAGTACGACAGAGGCGGAATACATTGCACTGAGTGTAGGCGGAATACATTGCACTGAGTGTGGCAGTTCGTGAAGCTGTTTGGCTTCACAAACTCCTGACAAATTTGTTTGAAAATGAGATAGATCCTACCACCATTCATTGTGACAACCAGAGCTGTGTGAAGCTCTCAGAGAATCATGTATTCCATGACAAATCAAAACATATTGAGATCAAGTACCACTATATCAGAGATATGGTACAGAGAAAGACAGTACATGTTCAATATCTTTCCACCCATGAACAAATCGCTGATATCTTCACTAAACCACTTGCCAAAACAAAGTTCGAGTATTTTCGTGAGAAGCTTGGCCTGATGGAGAATGCCTCCCTAGCTGAGAGGGAGTGTTAATGATTGCAGCTATAGGAGACATCCTCCAACTTACAACTTGTGAGATGTGGAATATAGTAGCTATGTGAAGTCTTACTCTCAGCTTACAAACTTGAGAGAAAGCCCCTAATAAAGGGTTTGTGGTTCCAGCCTGGGACAAAGGCTAGGAATGTATATGGCCTCCTCCATGACGTGAGAGAGAAGAACTCCAGATGATTATCCAATGTAAGAGCGATCTGTTGAGTTAGGGAAATGCCGAAAAGCGTTGGGCACATCATAATGAGAATAAGAACGAAGATGATGTGATGGCCTCCTATGAACAGCAGCAGAGTTGATGAGAAGACTCCAAATGATCCTCCTGTTGGTGACAGTGGCAAAGCATATCTGTAGAGCAGACGTGACTATGGATGAGCATAAGTGCACGTGTGAGGACCTAGCTCATCTGTGTAATGCGGTGACTCAAGTCTATGGCATCCCTATGGATGTCGCCCCCTAGTGGATGAGCACTAGTGGGTGTATCAGACCCTTTGCTATATATTGTTCAAGAGTCAGACCTACTTGTAACCCTAGTTATTATGTAAAGGGTACAGGTCGGCCCTATGTTAATATGATTAATATAAAGAAGATAATTAATAATGAAAATAATAATTATAATAATAAATATAATAATAAAGTGTGTTTGACTTAGAGAGGTCGGCCCTGTTGTGCCAATGAGACGCCCTTGCAAATTAGTCAAAGTCTAATATAAGTAGGAGATGATTCTCCATTGTAGAATCATATCCTCAACACATATGTTTTGGAAATTTCAGCAAGTACTTCTCTTTGGCAAAGGTGCGCACCTCTCTTGGTCGCTAGGGTTTCTAGAGCTTAAGCCACCTCTTGTGTGCTAAGTCATTTTGGTAGTGAAAGGTCTTTCTCTTGAAGAATATAGCAAAGGATTTGGCTGGGTTTTGATCTTGGTTGCTGCAGCATTTATGGTTATGGCTATTTGATAAAATGGAATGAACTTCATACTTAACCTAAATGTTATGAAAAACTAACAGCCTCCTCTCCCCTTTAATATTTGAGTCTGTCTCCGGGTGACATTCTTCAACCTGGCCACAACTTCTCAGTAATGGTGGTTTAGTCCAAGAGTCACATGGAGGCGGGAAATATTGTCCATGGACATGCTCATAATGAAGAGAATCTGATGAGTCATCTAACATTCACCATTATAGAAGCATGTTCAGCTAATTGGTAAAACCAAGGAGAAAGGAACAAGAGCAAGTTACAAATTGTTGAACATAGATTTTTCCGCAGTCATGAATTTACAGCAATGAAACGGAAATGCAGTAAATATAGAGTATGCCTGAGCACGACTTAAAAAAATAGGAGAGCACAAATAACAATATTTATGAGAACATAGAAAATGGCATCACCAGAGCATTGCTGATTAAAGATACCAAATTGTTCGACCAGGTCTCTTATTCTGATTTATAGCTGTTTTAGTTGCTCTAAGGAAGAGGATATGAAGTACACTGTATATACCCTTTCATTTTCCATTTATTTTTGCTGCTGATGTAAATACTTTCTGTATATAAAATAAGTATCTTTTGCGAAAAAAAGGCATCACCTTTATTATTTAAAACATCAATCTACATATGTATGTACTAGTGATCAACAAAATGGAGGTCTTCAATTTTGAATTTAATTCATGTATTAAAGTCCATTGGTGGCCCCAAATGGACAATGAGACTATAAAAACTACAAACAATGAGCAGGCAATGGGAGCATCAAGGCATCTCTATAAGAACTGAAAAGAAATTGAATTATTGAAGAGTACAAGGAGAATGTTGAAATAGGTGACACCTACATTACCAGATCCGCCACCTACAGGCCTGGATACATGGAACCAACAATCCAATACAAAGCCAGATCTATTAGGTTCCATCGCAGATCACTATCCTAATATGTATTATGGATACACCAAAGATCCTGCCAGCGAGAAATGGCCAACCAACAGGATCTCCCCAAATAACACTCTTTTTGAAGAAAACAACTAAGATAAAAATTGACATTAAAAAATTAAAAATACTAAAGAGGTGGGCCCTAAACCCCATTCCAAAAAAGCTATAAAATAGACCTAAACCTAAAATCTGAATTTCTCAGTTTTTTTCTAATTATTATATAGATTGTTAAATTTGGCAGCATCGACAATCATTCTCCAATGAGAGGCCATATGGGCCACCCTGAGGCTAGCCAGGAGATTAGGAGAATCAACCAATCTTGTGAGGTATTGACAAAAGCCAGGGGGAACATACAACCTCTGTGAGTCAAACCAAAAGTCAGAACGAACGAGATGCTATATGATCTTGTGAGTCAAGCCAAGGCAAAGGTAGAAGCCTTGTAAGTCTAAGACAAAAGTCAAGATGTAAGTCTAATGCAAAAGTCAGGGGGAACATACAACCTCTGTGAGCCTAGTAAAGCCTTGTGAGCCATGAGCAAAAGTCAAGGCATCTAACAAAAGTTAGGATGAACATAAAATTCCTATGAACTAGAAACAAACAATCTTCATGATATTGCAAATGATGTAAATGTATTGATCTAGTGCATTGGCACATGTAACACCTTCCACCATGAAGAAATTCGAATTGCTTTGTAAAGAGTCAAGTTGTAAAAAGTCAAAAGTTGCATGTCTAGGTCAAAGTCAAAGTTGCCTAGTTTGTTGCATGTTGCATGTCACATGTCGCATGCATGCATGTCATGTGCATGCTAAGGAGTTCACATGCATATCATGTCAAGGGCGAGTTCCTAACTGAAGTGTTAAAGTTCAGTTCTAATTTTGGTTGCTGAGTTAATGTTCAGTATTAAATCTGATGGCTGAGTTAAGTTCGGTTGTAAAAGCATGCACTCATGCCTCTAATTCGAGCCCCCTCCTCTCTACCTCTCCACTCCTATATAAGCAAGAGGTCGAACCTATTTTCTATAATCAGGGTTATGCAGCGAATAGGTGAGGAAGTTGAGAGGTATATCAGTCATAGAGAAGGCGCATGATAGAGAGGTATATCACTCATAAAGAAGGCACATAACAGAGTGGTATATCAGTCTATAACAGAGTGGTGTATCAGCCAATACGAGGCAGTTGTATCAGTCAATAAGAGGCAGCAATAACAGACCATAAAGAGTCAGCGTAACAGTCCAGAAGAAGCAATGTATATCAGCAAAGATACATCTTCAGTGCTGGTCTGTGACAGGTGGTTATAAATCAGCAAGCCCTCTTAGTTACACACTCAGGTCAGAGCCAACTTGGCAAGCTCTTTAAGAGAAGATTTTCATGGTGGAAAATTTGTAAGTGGTCATACATTATTAATCCAATAAAAGGAGATTGTTTGCTGGGGTTTTTCTCCCTGTATAGGGTTTCCCCAAGGTACATGTGTTGTGATCTTGCATGCTGGTAATTTCTTATGATTATTGTTGTTCTAATTTATGAATGATGTCAAGCTAAGTTCTAAGTACAATCAGAATTTTAAAGAAGTACTTACAGTATTAAATCAAGCTTAAAATTTAACATGGTATCAAAGCTTAGGGTGTGATAAGCTTATTGAAGTGCAGCAACAAGGTACAAACAGATCCAAGCAAGTTTGATTAAGTTTCCAATGTAAGGTCCATGGCATCCTCCATTTCAGTCAGGTCCGAGGATAGGCTCGAAGGAACTGTCAACTTCAATGTGTGGAAGCTCCGGATAACAAATATATTGCAGGAGCATGATCTTGAGCAGTGTGTGACCACAGTGCTGGAGGAACCCACCACTAATGCAAGAAGAGTGGCCTTCAAGAAGAGTCAAGCAAAGGCCAAGTGAATCATCTTTGACTCGGCCAAAAACAGTATAATGCCAGCGATGACTTCGTTAATGACTGCTAAGGACTGTATGGATACCTTGGTGAATTTGTATGAGAAACAGGCTCCAAGTCAGAAGAAGACACTTAAACACAAGCTTAAGTATTTGAAGATGGAGAAAGGTGAATCAGTAGCATCTTTCTGTTCCAGGATAGCCCAGATCAGAGATCAACTTTCGGTCTCAGGTGTCACAGTGGACGATGATGACTTAGTGCAGGCCATATTTGATCGTATTTCTTCTTCATGAGAGACCTTCTTATCCAGTGTGAGTGGGAAAGAGATTCAACCCACGTTTGATAGGTTATAGCATGATTGCCTCCAAGAGGAGAGTCGCACTGCTACAAGGAGCGAGCCAACCAAAGAAGAGCATTCAGCATTAGCATCAAGATTCAAGGGAAAGAAGAAAGTCACTTTCCAGAAAGGCTCTCGAAGGAAGTCAAACACCAAAGGTATGTTCAAAGGAAAGAGTATTGATACATCTAAGATTAAATGCTTTAGTTGTAAGAAGTTGGGTCATTTTGCTAAACACTGCTGGTATAGGAAGAAAAATCCAAGGAAAGAGAAACATCATGCCTCAACTGTTGAGGATGATGAATCCAAACGAAAACAGAAAAGTCCTTCTAATGAAAAAGAAACTAGAAAAAAATATTACCTGGTTTTTTCCTTATCCATTTCATTTTTCACGCGGCCAAAAACTTGGTTAGTAAACAGTGGTGCATCAAAGCACATGACAGGGTACAAGGAAATCATCTCAGATTTCAAGACAAAATCTTTTGCAGAGTAGGTTGAGCTTGGGGATGATAAATGTTACAAGATAGAGGGAGTAGGCTCGGTTATCGCACAATTTGTACTCGCCCAAAGCCAAAGGCAAGTGGGTATTGAATTGGCGTAACAAGAAGGATGACCTATCACTGACACCTTAATAGGAAACCTCTTTCTATTTAGGAGTATGTCACAGTACCCCAAGGGAGACGTCCCCAATGACCTGATGGTTTGAGAAGGCTAAGGTAAAAGCTAAAAGAAAGTCCCACCCCTCTCACAAGTCACCCAGGTCAAAAGTTCCAAAGTTTTACTGAGATGAAGCAAAAGATAAATTAAGTGTACCTGCCCAGAACAAGACAACAAATAGAAAAGAAATGCAATTTGCAAGTACCATAGATGTCAATGCTTCATAGAACCATAAACTTTTGAAAGATAAACAAGCTGATATAGAATTGAAGCAATGTAAATATTTACAACAGCAATGGATATTTAGCAACTGCCACAACAATTGTGCCTTAATAATGCTCAAGAATGACAAGAAACAATAGCCTGAGGCTGACAGAATGATAATAGTTGTCAGAAGCAATTATGGCAATGTCTAATCATCTTTCAATTATTGCTTTTAGGATGAATTTGTTGTTGTTGTAGATGGTTGTAGCAATCTTTTGCAACATCAGCAAATTAGTTAGTGAGTTAGTCTAGCTTAGAGTCAGTAGAAGTTAGTAGAAGTCTTAGGGAAGATAGTTTAAGAATTGTTTGGTCAATCAATCACTTGTGAGGAGTGGACTAGTGCCTTTTAGGGTAATGGAGTCAAGGTTAGCAGTAACAATTCTTAGAGGAAAACAACAATGATAATAGATAATCTAAAGGGGTGGATGAGATTATTGAGGTGGTAGTAACCTAAGGCCTCAATGTCTAAATCCTAGAAGGAATGATTTGCTAGAAAGTAAGTAACCTTAGGCCCTAGCGATTTCCTTCTTCCTTAGATTAAATTTGAATTAAAATGTATGAAGCAAATGAAGTAATGCTACAATGGTAGGGCTCTAGTTATACTTCAAAAGAATTCTTCTCTAGCAACTTCAAATAGGTGGAAAATTATAAGGAAAAAGATAGTAACATATGTTTTTCCCCTAGGGTTTCAAACTAGCAATTTCATAATATTTGATATGAACAAACAAATTCACCATAACCATTCAAAATAAAATGAAGAATTGCAGATTTACTTACTTCATCAAGAATAATCTAGCAACAAACCCTAGTTGAAGACTTTCCACCATGAAAAATGCCAAAATACACCAAGATTGCCCTCTCCAAGAAGTTGTGCACCACTTAATTTCAGTCAATAACCCTTAAAGAGGGTCGAATTTCAGACCTCACACTTGTGTGACTGAAACATGATGAAAAATACAAGAGATTTGTCTCTTATTTATACTATGACAATGACCTTTAGTAAAAATTTAGGTTAGAAAAGGCTGACATGGGCAAATTACATCAAAAATCCAATTTTTACATAAATTCAAAAAATTAAACCCTAAATGTCCAATAAATGTGACGTCATTGTAGAAAATCCAGGAACTATCAACAATCTTCTTGGTCTGTCTTTGACCAAGCTAAGACACTAAGTTTCTCTGCTGTTATAAAATGTTTATCTGTTGTTTTATGACATCCAACTGTAGTTTTGTTTTGCTGATTTATTATGGTTGTTATTTCAGTGATTGGGTGCCCTTGCAAGTAGTTTCATGTTAGATAATTTTTACATATACTTTCCCAAACAAATAACAACACACCTATCTATCTTTTCTGCTGAAATATGGACAGAAATAAGAGCTTCCTAACAGCAACTAAAATGCATGTGTAGACACAGGTATTTTTGGTCTAAGACCCTGG
>CBVK0101730781.1:0-11681 GCA_900067695.1 Picea abies | reverse complement strand
TCTGATTTAGTTTGTATGCTGCGATTTTGGAACAACTTCGTGAGTTTGAATTGATGTGATGTAATCTTCTAAATCAGGAATACAACTTTGATAGACTCTGATTTGGAAAGAACGACTCTGTTTTGTTTGGAAACGATATTCTCATTTAAGCCTGTGCAAAAGATATCTACGCCCGAATCATGGAACGGTTTTGATTCGCAACGACTATGTTAAACTCCAATTGTTTGATTCGCTCTTGTCTTGATTGGATTGTTGTGTATCCTCAGTTAGTATGATTTTTTTTATGAGTTGGATTCGTATCAAAAATAGACTTGATACTACTCTGTTTGATTTTAATTTTCAAAACAAATTGGTTAAACCCAAATCGACATATGTTATCTTTGTCAAATTCGGTTGATAGTTCATTTTGAAATGAATGCTAGTAATATTTTTTATTGAAAGTCAATCGGTTTCGTCCGCCCCCAATTGGCAATAATAAATAATTTGGCAAATCCCACAGACCCTGTTATCAACTGACTGATTTCATTATGATTTTGGTTGTGATAGTTTACACACCATTTTTTATTTAATTCGCTATTAGCATGATCGTTTATATTTAATACAGTTATATCAGTTTAGAAAATGATGTTGATTGGATTCGATCGTGTTTCCTGTTGATGAGGCAGCATAAACAATTGCCTATGATTTGTTTAACTGTATCGATTTCAATTTGATATGAAATGATTTCATTACTGTTCGATACAATTTTGTATACCTGAATTGGTAACGAATTAAACAAAGTATAGCTATCTAGTCTATTGTTTGATTTAGTTTGTTAAAATTACATACAAGTGTAGATTTGAATAAGGCTTTTAGAAATCAAATAGTTTTTGATAGTTTGAATGTATTTTCAAAGATTTGAATTGATTTTATTGTTGATTTTGTGTCTAATTTAGACCAGCTACATAATCGCAAGATTTTGTAGCTAGTCTTTTGAATTAGATTTTTATCATTTTCATTAACAAAATATCCTCCTAACTTGTCCATTTTTTACCCCTTTCAAGTACATCCGAATTGCATTGGACATGCTGTGACAGTCTAGGAGATATTTGTGTGATTTAGTTTTTATTTTAGGTTCCTAGTTTAGTCAGACTTGGGATATTTTCCCACATTTTCTGTAAAACAGTTTTGATAACTTCCATAGGGATGTTTTACCCTGTGGAAGGTCTTTAAATACTTATTATTTTTTGTAATAAGGAGCATCCTCACTTGTGGGAGAACCAGACTATGAATTTCTAATAAAAACTGAGACAAGAGTTGATGTTATTGCTACAGCTTTCGCTTTCAATATATCATTTTTTTTGTTTCAAGTTTATGCATGTTGTTTGCAGTGGATTATAGACTACTTTAGCTATCATAATCTATTGCAGGATCATATTTGAAGAGCACTGCAGCTTATTGTTTATGAGAAGCTCCTGGATAATTCGGTGCGGGTTTCCTCCCTCCGATTAGCTAATGAAAAATCATTACATGCAGGACAAATCTGGAGCGTTTCTCTAGGTCGGTTTGTTATTTATTTGTTGGTTAATTTATTAGTATAGTTTAAGTAGTTTATTTAGATTTATGTTTACTTTAGATTTGTAGTTAGAGTTATTATTTTAGTTGTTTAGTTTAGTTAGTTTTACTTTTATTTCTTGTTCATAAAATTATAAAATCAACAAAAAATATCTCTCTCTATCTTAGGGCAGAATACAAATGAGTTTTTCAGGTTTTCATTCAAATCTATAAATTGTTAATATTGTACATTTTGTGAATAAGATTTATTTATGTTGGTAGTTAGATATTTAACTTCTTAGATTTAGCATAGTATTAAATAGTAGATTGTATACATATAGAATAGTTAGATTTGTTTTAATTTGTTTTAATAGTTATTTTTAGTTAGATTAGTTATTTTAGAGTAGTTTTCTTTTTTTGTTTTCTTAGGACCTTAGATCGGCTAATGGAGCCGCTAAACCCATCAGGGTGCTTCATCCCAAATGGCTTGGGTTATTAGACAACCCCAGACTGGTTCCACTCTTCCAGTTGATGGATGATCAATTTCGTCTGTCAACAAATGGCGCTAGAAGGAGGGCCTGAAATTAATTAATGGCACGAGGTGATTGCAAGACTCCTCCACCACCTAATCGCTCACCTATAGTGACTAGAAGCCATTCAAATGATAATATTCCCCTTCAAACAGCAACCACATCAACCAACGATCCACAGATCACAGTTGAGCCAGCAACCCCTAATCCTACAGGTGGTGACATACAAGAGATTCTCCATCAATCTCTTATAAAAACACATAGTGCCTTAGCTTGTTTCAGGCAACCAAACCGTTCATGGGGACAACCTTTGGATTTCTCTGACATCAGAGAACAATTAGGAGGCACTAATCTCACTATGAATCCTATAGATCCAATCCTAAACCCTTCTGCAGGAGGATCTAGGATACCTCCTTCACCACCTCCATCATCTCCTTCCTCTTCTGGAGGATATTCCTCTGACGAAGGCAATTCCCCTTCTCATCCTTCCACACCCACTACACCAATGGAAAATTAGAACAACCCTGCTAGACCTTGGCTTGATCAGGATGTCGTAGTTGTACCTGGAGCTCAGCATCCTCTACCTAAACATCCAGAGAAATGGCTTCCCAAGTTTGACCGCGACTCAAAACAGATCGTTGAAGATCACATTAAAAAATTTATGTTAGCCATAAGACTCTGCAATGTCGAACACAAAGACGTTGTCTGTAGGTTGTTCCCCTATACTTTCGAGGGCAATGTATCCACATGGTACTTTTCCCAGCAACCCCATACCATCGTGTCTTGGGAAAAGTTTGAGTCATGCTTTTTGGAAATGTTTGGAGATAGTAAGCCTTCGGAAGTCCTAGTCATGGACCTTTCTAGATTAAGAATGAACCCAAAAGAAAAATTTAAAGAATTTAATCAAAGATTCTTAACACTTAAAAACTGAATCCCTGCAGATTCCATGCCTGCCGAGAGTCTTATAATAGCATACTACACTAAAGCTTTGCATCAGAGTATAGCTATTTGGGTTAAATGATCTAAGAAATCCATGTTGTTAGAAGCCTTCGAGCAGGCCGTCCAGATTGAAAAAGATATACTTAGTCTTAAAGACTCTAATAGCAACAAAACAGAGGCTAGTGCTTCTTCCAAAAAAAAAATCGAAATCCTCCCCAAACTCACTCAAAGTAAAACACAACCTGAAAACTCTGATTTAGAAAACTTAACTAAAGTTGTTCAAAAACTGTCAAATCAAGTTATAGAATTAAAAAGGATGACCAAAGAAGATTTTTCGAGAAAAGGACCTTACAAGCCCCCGTTCCGGAAGCCTTTTCCCACCAACCGACCTAATCCAACCACCAAAGGCCTTAATCTAGAAAGTTTGCAATGCACCCTTCAAAAAATTATAGAAGCCCAAGATAACTTGATGCCTCCTGAGATTCCTGAGGAGGTAGTTGAACAAGAGACATTTCCAGAAGAAGAGTCTTCTCCAAAAAAAATTGGACACTTCTCAGATAGCATCTTTCAAGCTAACTTCGAAACAGTACATCCCTATAATACCAGGAGTAAGACAGTAAACAAACCTTCTGCCGAAAACACTACAACTTCACCCCCAAAGCAATCTAAACCAGCTCAAACTAAACAAAGTAATGTGAACCCCAACTTAGATTATGATGTAGTTGAAAATCTTAAAAAGTTAAGGGCTAACATTTATGTTTATGAGTTATTGAAATTTCCATTTTTACTTCAAAAAATGTTACAAAATATCTCAGAGAATGGAAAAAATGGTAATTCAAGTGGTAATAAGGTTGTGCAGAACAAAGTTCCTCAGAAGACTTCCACTAAAAACAATCATGATCCTCAAGATAAAGGAAGCCTTCCTGTAAGTAATGTAAATAATGTAAATAATGTAGATAAAGTAGCTTTAGAAACTGCAAGTAAAAAGCCACAAGCTACCACTCTTAGTACTCGCAAAAATGTACCTCCTTTTTTATTAACGTTCGAAATCTTCAATAGAAATGTGCACAATTGTATGGTAGACTCAAGAGCCTCATCCAATGTGATGCCATGGTCTGTATGCCAAAAGATTAACGCCAAAGTTGAACCATCTACTTTAAAAATCATACAACTTGATCGGACCAATGTTAAAGTTATAGGCGAACTAAAGAATGTGCTTATTAGATTATCATCTAACCCCAAGGTTCATCAAGTCATTGGTATAATTGTTGTGGATATTCCAGAAGTGTATGGTCTGTTTTTAAGTAGGGACTAGTCGGAGCAGCTACACGGTTATTTCGTAATAGATTGGTCTCATCTATGGCTTCCAGAGAACAACAAGCCTAAAAAAATCAACGTAAATCGTGAACGTTGCCTTAAGTTCAAGTTCAAAGATTTGAACGATCCCACCGAACCATTTACACCTTCTGCTGATTCACCCAAAGTACAAGGGATGGACACCTTCTTCGACAATTTCATGGTCGAGGCTTCAGCTATCACCAATCCAGAACAGCAGTCCGAGATTGTAGCATATGTGCAGCCAACAGCTTCCACGCCAAGATCTCATGTACTCGATGGAAATCAAATTTGGTCTCTTTATTTTGACGGGTCAAAGTCCAAAGAAGGAGCTGGTGCAAGCTGCGTTATTATCGATCTGGCAGGTAACAAAACATTGATTGCATGTAGGCTAGAATTTGAATGTACTAATAACACCGCAGAATATGAGGCTTTACTGCAAGGTCTCAGAAAAGATTTGGATATGAACATTCAAAATTTGACTGTCTTTGGCGACTCCGAAATAGTGGTTAGATAGGTAAGAGATTTTATCCACTGTCCATCTCTGCATCTCAAAAGCTACCAATCTGAGGTATGGAATTTAATGAACAAATTTTATGCTTTCAATATAAATTTGATTCCTAGATTGAATAACTCTGAAGCAGATCTATTAGCTAATGTAGCTTCTAAACTCCTTCCAGCAGAAGGCATGTCCCCAGACGCATTCTCCATTGAGTTGTTGTATCGACCATCTGTTCCCGACAACATCACAAACTGGAGAGTCTTTGATGATGATCAACAAATCATTAAATTTCTGCACATGGAAGAAACTTTTCAAGGCGCGGTGATAGACGAACATACACACGACGACAATTTGCGTGATTTCACAGTAATACCAGATCCAAGAACTCTTGAATCTTCATCGGACATGGTAAACTCAATCCCTAAATCTGTAGTTATATTAGAGAAGTTTTATGATCTTCAAGATAAATTTAAAAAGACAGTCAACTGTAAAACCAATAGTTCCTTGTTATTATATGAAAAAGTAAACTTAGGAACTAAGGACAATCCGCAGTGCATTAATCTAGGGGTAGCATGTTCTGAACAAGGAAAAGCTGCATTTATTAAATTGTTCAAAGAATATAAAGATGTCTTCGGATGGACGTATGATGACCTTAAAACTTTCGACCCTAACATCATACAGCATGTCATTTCTATGAAGCCCCAGACCTTACCCTTTCAACAAAAATTGAGAAAAATGCACCCTAAGCTAGAACCGACCATTCAAAAAGAATTGAATAAGCTCCTAAATGCTAAGATAATTTTTCCTGTTAGACACACTCAATGGGTTTCTAACCTTGTCCCAGTCTGGAAGAAAAGTGGAGAAATTTGACTCTGTGTCGATTTTTGAAACCTTAATAGAGCATCTAATAAAGACAACTATCCTGTCCCACCCATGGAACATATCCTTCAACAGGTATCTGGTTCTGAGAGGCTATCCTTACTGGATGGTTTCTAGGGGTACAACCAAGTCCTGATGTCTCCACCAGACCAACTTAAAACTACCTTTCGTACCCTATGGGGGACTTATGCTTATCGAAAAATTCCCTTTGGATTGATTAATGCTGGTGCCACTTTCTAGAGAGCAATGGACATTGCTTTCTGAGGCTTAATCAATCAGTCTGTCATAGTTGACTTAGATGATGTGACTGTATTTTCTAAAAACAAAAACGATCATCTAGCTCACTTACGAGCCGTTCTACTGCGATGTCGTAAATACAACATCTCCTCAAATCCTAAAAAATCCATCTTTGCAGTAGAACAGGATAAACTCTTGGGATTTATTATGTCAAGCGAAGGGATTATTATTGACCCTGAAAGGACTCAATTCATCGCAAAACTTCCCCCTCCTACATCCAAAAAATCTATGCATTCTTTCTTAGGCCAGATTAACTTTGTGAGAAGATTTGTCCCCAGTTTCTCTGAAATGGTCAGGCCTTTGCAAAACCTAATTAATAAAGACACCCAATATCACTGGGGATCCCTAGAAAATCAAGCTTTTAATGCAATAAAGAAGGACATAATATATGCTTCGTCTCTCATGAGCCCCGATTTTTAACAAGACTTTACACTCTATACTTTTTCTTCTGACCGTTCCTATGTCGCCGTCCTAACCCAAAAGAACGTTGAGAACAATGAAGTACCCATTGCCTTTATGAGCTCTACTTTCAAAGGCACTGAACTAAATTACCCAGCAGTAGATTGGCAAGCCTACGATGTTTTCAAAGCAGTCAAGCACTTCCGATCCTATCTTTTGAAGTCAAGGACGAAATTCATTGTCCCCTACCCAGCCGTGAGGAACTTGTTAGTGCAGAAGGAACTAGGTGAAAAAAGGGCTAACTGGGTCACCTCCTTGCAGGAGTACGACTTAGAAATCACCCCAGCTCAGATAGTGAGAGGCCAAGGGTTATGCAAGTTAGTTGTTGATTCAACAACAGGATAGCAAGAAGAAAGTGATACGTCAAACCTAGGACAACACGATCAAAATCTAATATGTTGCCCACAAAACCCTGTGAGTCCTTGGTATGACGATATAACATTCTGTCTTGAACATGGTTCACCACCCCGTCACCTAGATCCCTCTAAAAGAAGAGCGTTGAGATTAAAGTCCACCTCCTTTCATCTGGTTAATGGTATCCTATTTCGTCATAGTTTTGACGGCGTACTGATGCGTTGTCTTGAAAAAGACGAAGCATAAAAAGTCTTGCTAGAGTTGCATGCATGAGAAGCTGGTGGTCATTTTGGTGGTGACACCACTACCCATAAGGTTTTAAGAGCCAGTTATTACTGGCCCACGCTTTTAGAGACGCCCATGCCTTGTGTCATAAATGTATCATTTGTCAGAAAGCATCAGGGCGGTTACAAAAACCAGCCTTTCCTTTACAGCCTGTTTCAGCAGATTCTCCTTTTCAACAGTGGGGCCTCGATATCATAGGTCCAATCAACCCCCCGTCCTCACAACAACACAAGTTTATTTTGACATCCATAGATTACTTTACCCGATGGTCTGAAGCTGCTACGTTAAGAACCGTCAACACCAGTCAGGTAATTGCCTTTCTAAACTTGAATATTATCACCCATTTTGGTATCCCTGACTGTTTAGTATTCGATAATGCTTCTTACTTATCCTCTCTTGAGATGAGTGAGTTCTCTTTGGAAAAAGGAATTAAATTGAAGTATTATGCTAGCTATTACCCCCAGGGAAACGGACTGGCAGAATCGACAAACAAGAACTTGATTAAAATCATCAAGAGAACGGTGGTTGAAAATCACAAGAATTGGCACAATGCACTGTTGAACATGATGTGGGTTGATAGGGTAATGCCAAAAGCTGTTGTAGTTAACTCCCCCTTTTTTCTTGTTTATGGCAGAGAATCAATTCTACCACCTCACATTCTTCTTCCTTCACTTCAGTTGTCACAGAAAATTCAAGAAGAAGATTTCCCCCCTTTGGAAAACCGAATTAACACTTTGATGAAGCTGGAAGAGGTGAGAGACAAAGATAAACGTAAGTTAGATCAACATCAACAATTGGTTAAAAGCTGGTTCGATTCTAACTATTCTTTTGATAGAAATTTCAAAGTAGGTGATCTCATCTTGAAATGGGACAAACCGCATGAGGGAAAGGGAGAGAACAAAAAATTTCAAAACTTATGGTTTGGACCATTTTTAATTGCTGAAAAGTTGGGCCCCAGTTCTTTTCGATTGTAGAATCTTGAGGGGCAGCCAGACACCTACCCGGTGAATGGCCAAGCCTTGAAAAGATACCTTGCTTGATGACAACCCTTGTATATTATGTACATATTTTGCCTTTGTTTGCTTTTTCGTTTGCTTTTCATTTTTTATTTTTCCTTTGAATTATTCAGCTTGTGTTTTTTGAAATACACATACCTGTACACTGAGCTATTCAGACAAAGACAACAGAAAATTTCTTCGCTGAAATAACTGCTGAGAAAATTGTATAAACATCGATGGTATATTTCTGAAATTTATATCTGTGTTGGCAAAAGTTTGTTGTTTGAAAGGAGATGACTGATTTCGATCTCTGAGTAAAGCTTGACATGATCATCTATTATCTTTTTACGTTGTCCCTATTCCTTAAGGGAATGACTCAAAAGATGTCTCCCTGCCTTAGGAAGTTGTTTTTGTAAATAAAATATCTCTGGATCTTAATAAAGGACAGTTCAAAAAATTTTGATGAGGTCTGAAAAATTTTGATGAGGTCTGAAAAAATATGTTAAAATATCATGATTTTCAGCGTCACCCCACTCAACGATATATCTATGAAAAAACAAAACAAAATAAATTATTAATAAGAGCTGTGGGAAGTGCTTGTAAACCCACCGGGATGCTGAATAGGTCTGCTGGCAGCAGGTAAATGCATGCATGGTGCTAAGACAACTTCGTCGGGGTACTGAACAGGCCCGCTGGCAGCGAAGCAATGTTGGGTATATGAAAATTTCCAAATAAGAAACCTCTTTAATGTCCTTTATTCTGATCTAAAACTTCTTGGCAGGATACAGATGTCAGAGTGGGTTAAATGGAAACCCTGTCGAGGCTATGGACGCCTGCTGGCAGCAATGGCTCTATCAACAGTATTGGAGATTTTATCTTTAATGTCATGACTCGCTGGTCTTAGGACTGTTATCTGTTTTCATATTTTAAAACACTGCTGGAATAGTTGGTTAATGATGATGCTAATATGATTTTCTAGTTGTTGTTTTTGAGTTGGAATTATCTTTGCTATCCTAACCTGAATTTGTTCTTTTGGCAGAGATAACTGCTTCTACCAGTGTGTCGCCATTGTTGGCAGCCAAATCATGTTTTTTCACTTTCTTATAAGCTACATACACCAATGTTTTGCAAACATTAATTTTTTCGTCACAATTCTCAAATAAACGACGCTTTTATTTTTACAATATTTGCACACTTACCTTCGTTTTTGTTTTCATGACTGTAAGCATGAAAACTTGGTCTTTTGAAGTTGCATTAAAATCATGATTGAATTCTCTTTATCCTTCTTGTCGACATGCCCATTACGTTTACATTTTACTTATCACTATGTAGTTGGCAAAACTTTTTGATCTGTACTCATTGAACATTCTTTGATTGATTATGTAATTTTGTTTCATGAGTAATTGAGGTTGTGATGCATTGGTAATTGGATCTATACGTTCTTTAATTTGATCTACTTGACCATTAGTTTCATAAAAATACATAGGTGTTAAGGTTAAACCCTTGATATATATCATTTAATGTGACACCTAGTTCATGTTATCAAAACGCATTGGCACATTGGTCCAACACTTGGTATTGGTTTCGATTTGTATGTTTGGTTTTAAAACTATGGCATAACGTTTGATTATGTGCATGGTTTATCCACTTACCAAAGGTTTCAATTGATTGATTGAAATGACATAGTTATAACACATGTGCGTTGTGATTTGTATAATTGAAAGTGTCGATGGTTGTACCTTGGTAATGACTATTCTGCATAGCCAACAAATAGCTCCACCACCTTCGCATGATGTCATTAATGTTGCTCCTATCCCTGTTTCACCTCTGTTAGCTCAGGAAAGCCTTCGGGCGTTTTGGTCTTGTGTATGCCGCATTCAAACCCTGGCTCGTTCACCATGTGCTCTTCCTTATGGCACCAGTGGTGTGAATTGAGCCGAATGGTAGCCAAGCCTTGCTACTGTTCGATAATGCCCGGAAAGACTTAGAGGATAGCGGTTGGCTCACGTTTGTACAACGGTTTGAGGGTTTTAATCTATTTTTTGCACAACAGTTCGCCCTGAATTTTGATGGGTGTAGGGCCAAGGTAGGTGACGTTTAGCTGGAAATCAATGAGGAGTTCATTAGCTCTGCCACAGGGTTAGCAGCCACGAGCCAACGATGGTTCAAAAACTCTAAAGTTGAAGAGGTTCCATGGCCACTACTGTTCGTCTCACGAAAAATCACATCCTGTGATACAGGTATGCCCATTTCCACGCTTAAACCAAGATGGAATGATCTATTGAGGGTGGTTAAATAATTCATGACCTTTGAGGGTCGATATGGACTGGTTTTTCTTTATCACCTTCAACTATTAATGAATTTTATGGGTTATCCATTGAATATGCCTTTTTATTTCCAGTGAAGTCTTTATAAAATGTCAAAAAGGTTTAAAAGAGAAAAGGTCGATAGTAGCTTGTTCCACCATGGCCTAATCAGACTCGTCATTGTTCATCACTTAAATCTTCATAGTGATAGCTGGCAAGATTTTATCTCTCGGAATGGTTTTGCTGATGCAGAGCCTATCCAAGTTGACAATCCTGTGGTAAGTGAAACCAAGGTCGAGCCACCCATGCCCTTCCATGTCCTACTACCCTCTCCTAAACCCTCGGTCGACCCTGATATTGACTTACCCGACATCTTAGTAGACAAGGTTGAGGCTATAAAAAATCATGTGAGCAAAAAGGTCAAGGGAAACCCTACTGTTGATGGAAAAGGTAAAAAGAATGCTCGGCTTATCTCGAGAATGGCTAGGATTAAACCTAAACCTAGTGCTGAGAAGAAGCCCATAGTCCTCAGTGAAGACTCAGACTTTGACATAGAATGCTTCCTAGCTAGTGAGTATCCTTACTCCCAAGGTCTGTGCTCTGAGCCACCCTATGACTTTGTTTCTAATCTACTCCCTTGCCTAAGGAACAATCCTAGCTACCTTGGGATCAAGCTACCTAACGAAACCCTCGGCAATTTAACCAAACCCTCACCTGCATTTTCGAAGCCTGGACAGTCGTCATGTGACCAATGTGATTTGTGGTTGGAACGATACTATATAGACGTTCCCTTACATCAATCGAAAATCAAAGCATTGGAAAACCAAGTTACAGTATTGACAAGACAAAGGGACAAGCTTCAAGCAAATGATAGGAAGAAGAAAACCATTGGTTCCATCATTTTTAGGAATGTTGAATCGGCTACAGCTGTTTTCAACTCCAAAATGTCATGATCAAGCTATCTTCTCGTCATCCAGGTATGAATTTCGATATCATTTTCATTTTGTGAATTGCTAGGATTAATATAATGATTTGAGTTTGGTTTTCAAATAGCTCTGTTATAGCCATATCAAAAACGGTTATGTTGTTTATCCTGTACATTGCTTTTGTTTTGCTAAAAATAAATGAGGTTATGATTTTGTTAAATGATTTGATCGTGCCCAGTTTAGCAATTGATTGGTTTTCATTTTTTTTGATTCGTCTGAATGTTGGTGTAAGTTAACGAAATCAATGATTTGCTTTCGCTTGGATTTGGTTGGTATCT
>CBVK0101730779.1:0-13237 GCA_900067695.1 Picea abies | reverse complement strand
TACTGACAGAAGTTGGATCAAGACCTCCCTTGCTTTATACATACCAGACCCTTGTTCCTGTGTCAATGCTGCTTTCTTGGGTCTCTTCCCATTCGACCACCCCCATTTATTAAATTGTGACAATAAAAAATGATGGGCGTTGGGCTCTGCTCCTGCAAGCAATCCAGGGGTGACTTCTGATGCTAACAACTGACTTACTTGCTTTATATAAAAAATGTGATTGAATTTATAAATGTCTCAAATGTCTATCTAACACATAATTATCTAATGCATCTGTTAATGTATTTAGACATATATGAATGTGTTGATATTCAATGTAATCTAAATGATGTTCCAAGAGGAGAATTTGTAAATATACCCTTAATAAAGTAGAACTTCAGATAGCATAGACATTACTCAATTATAGTACTACTAATTGCGAATCAATTCATACAACAAGATGACAGATTCCAAGTGAAACAACATCGGTCAATAATTCGATGATTGCATTGTATTCCATGATATTTTTAGTTGCATGACTGAGGCAAACACCATGTAGATTGATTAATTCATTCATGGGTGCATAGATTTCCCAAGCAGTAGATGCTAGGTTATGAGTACTACGACTAGCGCCATCGACGAATCTAATGTAGGGGAGTGAAGATATCGACATATGGAACCCAAGCACAATGCAAGGTAAGCAGTTGGGGGTCGAAACCAAATAACGAAAAAGAATACAAAAAGTAGCACACAAGAGTATGTTTTGAGACCCGAAATTGACATCCCCATTACCCTATTATACTCTTCAGCTATACCTTTTTGGCCTACCTAAATCTTGAGTGAATGACAAGAACACTACCATTTTCCAGTAATAAGGTCATAAGGGAAACTATGGTTAATTCATGCATTTTGTGGTTTATTGAGTTAGGGAATTAAATATTTATGGTTAATTCATGCATTTTGTGGTTTATTGAGTTAGGGAATTAAATATTTCATGTACTAATGCTTCAATTTGTCATATATATAAATCTTTGACCTCTATATATCCAGCGTTCTTGTACCAGCTCAGCTATCTGGTACCTACGCACCAAGAATGCTATTGTCCGAATCTGGTACCAAACACATCTGGTACTAAAATCTCATCTATTGCAATCCGGTACCAACAACCATGCACTGTTATGATCCGGTACCAATGGCCACGCATTGTCATGATCCGGTACCACCTTTTGTGCACTGTCATGATCCGGTACCATCTACCTGTTACGATCCGGTACTAATATGGAAGAGCCTAATGCACTAAGTTAAGTTCCATATCTCGCCTAAGCCAATTGGTGGATGCCTTTTTGCTTTAGCAAGGCTATGATAAGAATAGTTTGTTGATTGCCTCATCCTCATGCACTTCGTGTGATGAGCATGAAGCTAAAGATGTAACCGAATGATTGAACTTAACAACTGATTGATTTGAAAATCACTTCACCTCCTTGTGTTTCACGATTAAGACTATTAAATAGTTGTGGCAAGGATGGTGGGAGAGAGGGGAGTTAGCATATTACTAATATGTAAAGCAGGGTATGATAGTACAAAACATATTCTGAGTGAAGATTAATGGAATGTCATTTTATCTCCATATTATGAATATCTATGATTAAGTGTGAGTTGAGTTGTTAACGAAAGTTTGATTTTATGTTTTGAAATGTGAGTAAGAATAATGTATGTGTTGAAGACAAGCCTCCTGTAAACTTCATCAGCTGACCTATTGAAGCAGCAAGGGCCCACTGCCCAACAAAGGTCAGCCTCTTCGTAGATTAGCAGTGGCATTTTTTTTCAGTAGTGTAAACATTAAATTAGCTGAAGCTTTAACTTTGTTAGATGATAACAATATAGCTTAGACTAGGATTTCCATTATATAATTGTTTAGAGATATTTATTTGCTCTGTTTTTGCATATGCTCTGTTATCATGAATTTGATTTCCTTGAGTGATCATAGATGTTGGCAGAAATAGTCAAAACTATTTGGATAAGAACTAGTGAAGTTCATTGTGAACCACAACAGAACCAACATATTGACTATTGAACTACCCATGCTATGCTTTGATGGTTGATGTGTGATTTTCCTTTCAAAAGTGTGGATTGCATAGTTAGTTTTTTGGGTTAGATAGAAGAGTTGATCTGTCAAACCAACTCCATCTCATACTTGCATGTGCTATAATGGAGTAGATAGCCTCTTTGTGAAAGACAACCAATGTGCATTGCAGTTTGCTATTTTGATTTGTTTCCAGCATGCATAATCTAGTTTAATTCTATACTTGTGACATTAGAAATTACCTTTCTTACTGGTGTCTTGTAACTTTGTTGATTACAAATCCTGGATTGATAATTAATGAGTGCATTATACTAAACATATAAGAAACACAACATTTTGGTACCGTTACCGGGGAGTTGCAAACAGTAGGAAGTGATTTTTAGCTTAGATTTTATAAATTTTAATGTTTTTAAAAGGTTTCTTGAGGGAGGAGGATAAAACGTTTAAGACATGAGTGAATATCCATGCGGCCACTAGATTGGGGTTATCCAAAGCTAGGTTGCCTTCTTACCTTCTAGATAGAATTAGGATTTCAATTCAGTTAAAGAATCAAATTTCCATTTTATGCATAGATATAGAGATAACACGGGCAGATTTGTAAGCTCCAAAGATTAAAAAACAACCCCCCCCCCCCCCCCCCCCCCCACTAATCCAACTGACACTGGTGCAAGAAAAATTCCACCGACCAAAAATTCAAGGGGAGCCAACGAGGCTCCAGAAGGATAACCTAAAACGAAAGAATCAATATTGGGACAGGCAAAATGTGAGTCTGTTGAACCTTTAGGAGACACGGAAAATCCAGTTTCTAAACCATCCATTAGTAGAATGGCAGAAGAAGAAGGAAATGCAGCCACGGAGACTAAGACCTTTGGGTTTCCAATCTTGGATATTTCCAGAAACATTAGCATGAAGAATATCCCACTATCATCATTACCCACTTTCAGAGGTATGTCAACTAAACACCTAGATTTATTTTTATTCGAGTTTGACATATTATGTGGAAGCTATAACTACTCAGACGATGCCCAAAAACATAAGCTTCTTCCTGCTACAATGAAAGATTCAACCTTAAGATGGATCATGAACTTAGGAGAAAATACAATCCTTTCTTGGGATCAAATGAAAGACACATTTTTATGAAAATACCAAGACTATTGTAAGGATAATGTTAAAAACAATATTTTTAAAATGCAACAAACATAATATGAAATCCCTGAAGACTACTTAGAAAGGTTCTTATACAACTATCAAAAGTCAAAACTATTCACCACAGACCCAACTGTAGTAAGAAATGTATTCTTGAAAGGTATCAGAGATGATTGCATATAAGTTTTAAACTTGTTGAGTTCAAGAGATGTACACCAAAAACCTTTTTCAGAAATTGTAGATTATTGTAGGAGATACTCAAGAGGACAAGCTAAAACAGGCAAAGGACCAAGAGATCCTTTTAGCAAAAATACAAAACAAAGCTCAGGGACTGTCACCAGAACTGAGTTAGGAAAGTTATTGGAGAACTTTAAAACAAACATCTTGAGCACAATAAGTAACCAGTTAGATACTCTGAAACTGAAAAATAAACAAGAAGATGCTTTGGCAATATTTTTTCATAGATGCCAAAAGAAGCACAACAACGAGAAATAATTGCCATTAAATGTCATGGAAATCTATGGTCTGTGTACACTAGAACACCCCACATCTGATTGTCCAACCTTGCTTGAACTACAAGCCATGTATAGGGGAGGAGGAGTCTCACAAGAACAACCATACCCTTCTAGAATACCTTGGAGAGCCCAAAATCCCAATACATTTTATGATCCTAATACACAATATCAACAAAAACAATGGGGTCCTTCTCTAGTGGCCTATCCACAATGGACACCTCAACAAACTCAACCTTGGAAACAAGGTTGGAGGGGAACTATGTATGGAAATACCTCTTACCCTACATATCCATAGTACCCTGCAAACATTTCCCAATTACTACCTGAATTCAACCCACCATAGATGAAATATTTACTCCCACCTCCTATACAACAACAATTTACAACCCCCTTGAATCCTAATTAGCAGCAACAAGTATCTATAAATGCCAATCAACAACCACAAAACCAAGTTTCCCACAATCCTCCAAGACCAACAACAATCCCTGCCCAACCAATCCCTAACCCCAATAATCGACCCACCCACCCTGTGCAGAATATAGAAGTGCAAACCTTCCCCACCTATGAAATTCAACTACGATTGGGGAAAATTGTAAACCAATCAGATCCTAAAGTAATAATTAAGGAAGAAAATGATAATCATTCTGAGGAAAAAAACACTCAAACCACCACTGTGGAAGAAGAGGCCTCTCCTCCTATCCCAATCACTTCTCAGTCTATACGAGTACCCCAACAAATTAATATCCCACCTTACCCCGAAAGACTATTAGTGAAGAAACCTGACCCACCCTTGCATAGAGATATAGAAGATGAATTACAAAATGTGTGCATAAAAATATCTCTGCTGCAAGCTATTAAGGATATCTCTATATATGCCAAAATTATAAGGGATCTTTGCATTAAGAAACCAGGAAGGAAGAAGAAAGAACCTCTTTTTGTTCAGGTAGTGGGACAATTATCTGAATTTATTTATGAAATGCCATACAAATATAATGACCCTAGAAACCCAATTGTCGTTGTTGAAATTAATGGTATTTCTCTACCAAACACACTCATTGATTTGGGTGCAGCTATTAATGTAATGCCTTTTGACACTATGCAAAAGCTCAAAATCAACCAGTTAATACCAACCCAAACCATGATCGAGTTAGCAGATAAGTCAGTCATTATCCCTACAGGAAGTCTAGATGATGTCACAGTCACTCTAGCTTCTTGGGAATATGCAGTAGACTTTTTATTCATCTATTCTAAATAATCCTCCAAACCAGGACACCCTATGGTTCTTGGCCACCCTTGGGTGTCCACAACAGATGCCTTTATCAGTTTTCGGTCTAGTGAGATGACTATATCCAATGGAACACATAACCAAAAACTTGTCCTCTTCCCTCTTTCCCAACCAACACATGAAATACCTATTTGGTTAGAAAACCCTTATGGAGAGGAAGATTTCATCAGACCTCTGTTAACACTTGAACAAGTAAGAGGTATACAAGAACAATCAGATGAACAAGTCTTAAGCTTATTTTTGGCTGACACAAATTGCATTGAATACCCAAGGTCTTTTGCAGAATTGTCACATATTTTTAGTTCCGAATTTCAACAAACTTGGCACCCTGATATCACTCAATTATATACTTTATCACCAGCCTCCTCAGACAAGGAAGAAACTATTGAACTTGTTGATATTAGCCCAGGAAAACCTTTGTATATCAACTCTAGTTTGGAACCAGAACAAAAGACACAAGTGATTGAAATGCTCCAAAGAAAATTTGATGCCTTTGCATGGGATTATGCAGACATGAAAGGCATTCACCTTGACACATGCACACATCACATCTACACTAATGACCAAATCAGACCAGTTAGACAGCCTCAGTGAAGGATGAATCCAGCCCTTAAAGATATTGTAAAAGAGGAATTGCAAAAACTCCTTCGAGCCAATCTCATACACCCCATTTTAGATAGTCAACGAGTATCTCCACTTGTCATAGTTCCCAATAAAAATGGTAAGTGGAGGATATGTGTAGACTTCTAGGAGTTAAACAAGGCCACCCATAGGGATTATTTTCCCTTACCATTTATTGATCAGGTGCTGGACACCCTGTCTGGAAAGAAGTATTTTTCATTCTTGGATGGGTTTAGTGGTTACAACGAGATACAAATAGCACCCAAAGACTAGGAAAAGACCACTTTCACTTGACCTTGGGGCACATATGCTTATAGGGTGCTCCCTTTCGGACTTTGTAATGCCCCAACCACTTTTCAAAGAGTTTTCCTAGCCATTTTCTCTGACTTGACCAATGATTGTGTGGAAATCTACATGAATGACTTTACAGTCCATGGACAAGACTTCCAGGAAGCATTGGATAGTTTAGAAAAAGTCTTGATTAGGTGTAAGGAAACTAATCTTTCCTTAAGTAATGAAAAATAAAAAATGATGCTCACTGAAGGTATTGTTTTGGGACATCACATTTCTCGTTCTGGCATGAGAGTTGATTCGACAAAAAATTATATCATCACACAAATCAGAATACCTTCCTCACAAAAGGAAGTCCGTAGCTTTTTAGGACATGCTGGCTACTATAGAATATTCATTCTGAATTTTACAAGCCTAGCTACCCCTTTATTCAAATTATTATCTAAAGAATCCGAATTTAAGTGGGATGATGAATGCTAAATATCTTTTGAAATTCTAAAACAGAAATTGTCAACTACCCCTGTATTAAGAGGACCAAATTGGTCCCTTCCTTTTCATATTTGTATTGATGCCTCAGACACAGCTCTTGGGGTAGTCCTTGGACAAAGAGAAAATCAAATGCCCTATGCTATTTACTTCGTCAGTAAAAATCTGTCTCCAGCTGAAGTTAATTATACGGTCACAGAAAAAGAATTGCTAGTTGTAGTCCATGCTATCAATAATTTTAGACACTATATTATAGGATATAAAGATTTTGTACACATTGATCATTTATCCATTCGATTATTAATGAACAAACCTATAACAAATCCTAGAGTTACACGATGGCTCTTATTATTACAAGAGTTTAATATCAACATTATTGATAGACCTGGTAAAGATAATCTTGTGTCTGATTTCTTATCTAGAATGATTCATCTGGGAGATAATGTACCAATAGAAGATACCTTTCCTGACAAAAATTTATTTGTTATTTCTACATTCACTCTGTGGTATGCAGATGTTGCTAGCTACCTTGTGACAGGGAAGATACCTCAGAAATTGTCTCCTAGAGAAAAACATAAAGTAATTCAACTAAGTGCAAATTACACGTGGCATGATGATTGCCTCTACAAAATAGGACCAAATTTGGTGATCAGGAGATGTGTAAGGGAATATGAAATTCATGATATTTTACAAGCCTTCCATGATGGCTCTTGTGGAGGACACTTCGCAGACAAAAGGACCGCTTACAAAGTTCTGCAATCTGGTTACTACTGGCCCCATATTTTCAAAGATGCTAAAACCTATGTATCCACTTGTGATGAATTCCAACGAATGGGTAAGCCTACTACACGAGACCAAATGCCACTTCAATCCAAAGTATTCATTGAACCATTCGAGAAATGAGCATTAGATTTTGTAGGGCCCATTAACCCTGCATCTAAAATGAAAAAGTATATACTTGTATGCACTGACTACATGACTAAATGGGTTGAAGCAAAATATTTACCACCTGCAAGTGAACAATCAATGGTAGATTTCCTTTTTAATGATATCTTTACTAGATTTGGTGTACTGCGAGAAATTGTGACTGATCAGGGAACTCAATTTACCTCTCATCTAGTCAAAGTTGTTACAGAACAGTACCAAATCAAACACAGGAAATATACACCCTATCATCCACAGGCAAATGGACAAGTAGAATCTACCAACAAAGTTATTGAGTCCATTCTTACCAAAACAATACAACTGCACCACAAGGATTAGGCTGATAGATTATTATAAGCTTTATGAGCTTATAGAATCACCTGGATGAATACAACAAGACATACACCCTATGATTTGGTGTATGGGAAGCAGGTGCTTCTTCCCATAGAATTCCAGATCAAAATCTTCAAGACTGTAGTACAAGTTGGCATGAACTTGGATGAAGCCCAACAACAAAGACTCTTGCGGCTTAATGAATTGGATGAAACCAGGAAGGAAGCACTTCAAAGAACTACCTTCATTCAAGAACAGAGAACAAAATGGCATGACAAGTATCTCAAAAAGAAAAAATTTCAACAAGGAGATTGGGCCCTATTGTATGACAGTAGATTCAATAACTTCAAAGGTAAGTTAAACACCTGTTGGATGGGACCTTACGAAATTGACACTATGTATGATAATGGTTCAATCAGGATAAAGACAATTGATGAACAACAGACACCACTACTTGTGAATGGTCACTGGTTGCGAGTTTACAACATACCTCTGTCAAAAGAAGAATTCTTGACTCGTATATTATAGAATTCAGACATTCAGATGATCAGTAAGGAAGGAGATCCTCCTACTAACCCACATTGATTGATTGGTTTATTTGAAACTTTTGGTACATAGGTGTGGATAAATTTTTTTTAATAAGTTGAAGGTAACAAGAGACTCTTACCTCCTTTTGTTTTACTTTCACAAATTTTCTTTTCTTTTGTAATAATTTTTTTTTTAATCTATTTGATCCTTCATGAACTTTTTAAAACATCGGTTGTAGGCATCAACAATGTTCTGTTCTACTTCGGTACCAGAAATCATGTTCTGGTCCGATACTAGTCCGGTACCAGAGTCTGTCCTTCTACAATACTATCAAGACATATTACCTAGTTAACAAAACATACTATGTCAATTAATATGAAGAACAAAGCTATGCAAACAACCACTTAAGATGGAACCATGAAGCCAAATGCAGTATCAAATGGCAACCCTTGTGAAGCAATAATCTCTCTTGGTTCTATTGACAACTAAAGGGAAGTATTTTAATTTCTTTTGGTTCTGTTGGTGAGAAGTATTTTAATTTCTTTTGGTTCTATTGCTGAGAAGTATTTTAATTTCTTTTGGTTCTATTGTTGAGAAGAACTTTAATCTCTTTTGGTTCTGTTTCTTAAAAACAAAATAAAAAGAGGGACACAATCTTTACCTATGATGGCTCAAAGAACCATAATCCACTTAAAGACTAGAAGTTGCCTTTACCCAGTATTTCAACATGATTTAAAGGAAAAAATATATTAGCCTATAAGCAACTATCTCACCCTAACTAGACATCAATAATATTCATTGGATTATCTTATTAAAGAGTAATATATGAGTATATGAAAACTCTCTACCATGGGCACACTACCAACACTTTTATGGTAGAGGATGTACCAGTACCCTAAGGAAACTTTAGGTCATTCTCTTACGGACAACTTCAGACAAAATTATACATCTGGATCACTCTAAAGAAATAATGTGCATAAAAGTTTATTTTTCCCTTCAGAAAAATCTTTAAAATACATACAAAAGACGAGTATATTTCTTCCAACCCAATACCATCCCACCCTGTAAAAAGGTTTTCAGATGAGCCTCCCCTATCACCATGCAAAGCACTCTTTAATAAAAACCAAAATAGGTGACTATGGACTAGAAGCCTCTAATGGAAAAAGGGTTTAAGAGACTAACCCGCTGGGATACTGAACAGGTCTGCTGGCAGTAGGTACCAGTCTATGGTATGACTAGGAAAACCCATCAGGGTACTAAAAAGGCCTATTGGCAATGGGGCATTCTACCTGGGGAAGGCAGCTCTCACTAATTATCAAAACTACCCACTGGAGTACTAAACATGCTTGCTGGTAGTGGTTTCTGGTTGAAAAATGTCTCATCTATACTTGTCCAATTGAAAAATCCACTTTTTGTCATCTAAAACAAAAAGTGTAAAGGTCACTATTGGCTTTCATGAGATACAAACTCCAGATGAATCAGCAACATAATTACTCCAAGAAAATTTCCATTTGAGAATCACCCTAAGTCAACTTACTGGTCTGACATCTAAAGTCTAAACTATCTAAGAAGGAAACTTCTTAAGAGTGGAGCCCTAACTAGGGCATCTAATGTACTTATACTATGAAATTTATCTATAACATTCAATGATAGTAAACCTCTGAAGCAAGTTAGGTGGGATCTGTTCTTCTGGAATATATATATATATATAATATATATATATATATATATATATATATATATATATATATATGTATATATATATATATATATATATATATATATATATATATATATATATATTCCCCTGTTTCACTGCTGAATGCTACCTCTATTAATAATCCATTAAAAGAAGGGAATTTTTTTTTTTGTTTTGGCATGAGATCATATGATAGGTGATAAACTATACTTCTAAAATTTGATTGGTTTCTTTTTCTCTTATCATCCTTTCTCCACTATGATAGAAAATGTTGAATCTTCTTGCATACAGATATACAACATCTTCGGCATGGGGGAAGGTCAAAGAGCCCCTTTAGAACTCTTTTCCAGACTCACATGATCACCCTACAGAACCAAATACAAAATAAGATAAGCATAGAATAAAAGAAGTACAAGATATTCCCGTACCAAAGAAACTTCAGTCTAAAAGGATGAATTTTGACAATTTACAAGCAGTCACACATGCTATGGGTATTGATCATACAAAGGTAAAAGCAAAGGTAACATGGTATTTATTTTCCTATGCTCATAAAACTACAATAAGTATGAAAATATATACTAGATATTATGACCTTAGTATTAAACCCATGCACCTATCCCTCATATCCATATGCCTAAACCTAATCAATCCTCTCATATCTCTTGAACATGGTTAAGGGAAAAAATCATATCAAAATATGAAGCATGTATAAAAATAATAAGCCACGAATATATTTCATCCTTAAGTAATTCACAAACCTATCTCATATCATGAACCATGACCTAACATTAGATTCACCACCCGAACATCCAATCACCTATCCCAAAATGATGCCTTGAACATCCAATGTCTTATCCTCATCATTACAATAACAGGTAGAAATGAAATGGCTTATCTAGTGGAAAAGCCATCCAGATAAGCCTCATCTGGTCATAATTTTTCATTACGGCATCCTTACTTAAACATACCATTCACATTACCAACAACATCACCATATTCCCCCTTGTCGTGAGCTTTGTCCAGTCCTGAACCTACTCCTTTCCAGTACCAAACCCTAACCTCATCAATTGACTAAACCCTTGTGCTATAACCCGATCCTTTTTTCACAACTTATAAAGATGGTGGTTAGTAGACACAAACTGGTCTTCCAATTTTATAGGGAAACCAAGGAGTTCCAATTATGTCAAGGAAAATATGCTAGATCGGGGTGGATGCCATTTCTGGAAAAAATTATAGGCTGGCATGAGAAGATATCTCATGAATTTATTTAGGATTATGATGGAGAGATTTCACATATAGGCAATCTACAACTGACAATTAATGAAGAAACTGTAAGGGAGGTCACAAAACTACCTAGCAGAGGAGCCAAATACTTCAACGGTGTAGGAATCAACAAAGAAATGTGCCAACGATTCTTGAAATAAGATCATCAACACCCTGACTGGAAGAAGGAGATCCCTAGGAACTACATCAAGGAAAAATATCATCCAATGATTACCAGTCTTCAACGATTTGTCACCTGTGAAGGAAGGTATGTTGTGACCTTCATATATCATCTTATGCTTCTATTACATTTTGAAGGAGGCCCTTAAATCAATTTCCCATATTTTCTATGGATGAGTTTGAAAAAAATGGCAAGAGGTGTTAAATCCATCTCTAAAACAGAGAAGACTGGCATTTACCATCAAGGTCTCATTAAAATGCTAGTTTTACATGAGTTTAGGAAACAGAGGATTAGTTGGAAAACCCTTATCACACAACACCTGTAGCACACATTTTCTGCTACTTTGTTTAATCGCTCTGATACCAATTTGTAGCACACCCATTTCAGAACTCTGGGCTTACTCGCGCTCTGATACCCATTTGTACAAAGCTCATAGAGATATCATATATCCCATGCATTTAAAAAAATAAACACATTTAACTCAGAGTAAAACATATCATTACTACTATAATTAAACAATCCATAGCATTCCATATTAATTCGTATACACAGCGGAAAACATGATAACATTTACAGAAGAGACATGATAAAATGTGATAAAACATAGTTAGACACTTATCTGGTAACAATGGTGGGTTCCACCAACCAAATGAAAGCCTTCCACGAACCTCCCAACCTTAGACCGCACTACTCATCAACTTAGCAGTGGGTCACCCCTAAGCTGGGATTAAGCTCCACCCCAAGGCAAGGAATCTAGGCTCAGGCGGAGGTTGCAGGGAAAACAGTGACACACAACCACAAGGAAGGGATTCTCTCCAAGGAATCTCCCATGCTCACTGCCCACAGACCCTCATTCCCCACATGCCTGTTCCATCCCAGGAGAATGCACCTTCTCTATCACCTGGACAGGCCTTCAGCTGCCAATCTCCCTTACCTTGGGTTACAGGAACAGACCAGAACGGAAGTCTCCGGGCTCTATGGCAGCTACAGGGTTCCTTCCAAGAGTTCTCTCCTTCCCCTGTGCACTCTCTCACCTGGAGGGAGTCGCTCACAAGCCAACAAGCCTCATGCAGTCCAGTACTGCGTAGTATCAACAATCCCACAGAAAAACAGACACAGGCTTTCCAAAACCTAGATTCAGCAATCACAGGATGGCTTCACAGTCACGGCTTTGGAACAGGGAATGCTCGCATAGACTCACTCAGCTTTCCAAACAAGCAAGGACTCTTCCCCAAAATCAACACAGGCTTCTCGTAGGCTGGGGATTACACGCACGGGATTTCTCAGAATCAGACACAGACATTCGAGTCACAGGGTCTCACCAAGGTTCTCTACAAGAGTCAAGTTAGTCATACTGCTCAGGCTCTGTACGCGTTCGGACAATCTAGTGGAATGGAGTGGAACCTTCTCATGGCTCACCTTGGCCATTTTATTCACATGCACCAGGGTTGACACTTGTCACCCATGGAACTGCATGCGTTCCACCAGCACACGTTCCTCCCACCACTTGGGAATTCACGTGTCCTTCCAAAAAGGACTTAGGATAAAAAACATATGATGCACATATCTTTTTGAATAATATTGAAATATTATTCCTAGGCTTAAGCCCCCCCTATTCTTAGACCCTAGTCTCAACACTTAGCCCTTTTCCCACCTTCTAGCCCCTAATTCCTTGCCCACTCTGTGGATGCTCAATCCCCCTTCACTCATTCATCGTGGTTGGTCTGCACCTGGTGGTTTTTATATTTTATTAAGTGTTCTGCATGATTACATATACAACAATAGGCTCCTGGCCTTCAATACTCAGGCTCCCTGGCCTAACAACACATAAGCCTCCAACTTATGAAAACTTGGCTCACCAGCCTATAAAACATAATTACAATTCCTTTCCAAACATGGTTTA
>CBVK0101730772.1:0-15884 GCA_900067695.1 Picea abies | reverse complement strand
TTTTTTTTTCAAATGCTATGGTTGCAGGCCCTATTGCAAAAAATTCTCGTATATATACCTATTGCATGTATAGCGTAGCTATTATACCAATAATATTCTCAGACCTAGACCGAGAGAAACTAGTAAAGGAAGAGTTTCATGGTTGCCTGAACTCAGTGATGTGGAGGCGACACCAATTTTTAGCAGTAGTTTCATTGATGAGGAGAGTTGAATCATAAATATGTCATCTTGCCTTAAGAGAGCTACGGATTTGATTCCCTGACAAGGATGAAATATCATATCTTAATTCTCGGGTTTTCAACAACACCTCGATTGTTCAAAAATGGGAAGTTGTTATTTTTTTTTTAAATAAATTTAAATATACCAGATGAGTTCTAAATATCAATATTTATAAATATGAATTGTGTTTTATGGTAGTAATGTATTGCATGATTTGTTTTATTGTATGATTTGACTTTTGTAAGTCTCTTTTGTGACAGCAATGACATTTTGTTGTGTATAGGTTTCAAAGGGTGTGAGGATGAGAGGGGTATCCAGGATAATTGGCATAGACACAAATCCAATCAAGTTCTTGAAAGGTAAAAATGGAGATTCTGCAGTGGGATTGTTTTATGAACTCATCAAATAACCATAGGTTTTATATGTTTTACTGTACTACTACATTCAATTTTAGTTGTCATTATTGCATTTAGAGCCAAAGTCATGTTCTACAGTTTAGGGTTGTAATTTCTTTTCATTCATCTTGAATTTTATCCTAAAGGTTGACAACACCAAATTTTTAAAGAGATAATTCTTACTTTTACACTTTCAAAACTTGATCCTCTAAAAGCTTGATTCTTCCATCCCGAATTAAAAGAGATAACTGCAATTTGAGAACATGATATTTACTAGACTTCCAATGCAGCTAGAGCCTTGGGAGTGACTAATTGCATCAATCCAATGGACCATGAAAAACCAATTCATGAGGTATTTTTAGTTGAAATATCTAATCTTTTATTAAAAGAATTGGATGGATTTTATTGCTGAGAAAGAGAGGTACCAATCCATTAGGTGATAAGAGAGATGAAAGACGAAGGTGTGTGCTTCAACTTTGAATGCATTGGAAAAACATACGTGTTATACGAGGCATTCTTGGATACTCGAGAGGTAAATCGGCCTTTCCCTTTGTTGTGCCATCTCGAATCAATTTTTATTAATGTGAAGTACAATCTCTTGCATATTAACATGCATTGCAGTAGTTAGGTGTCAGGGTTTTGTTGGGTTCGGATATGAGTCCTCGCAAGATAAGCTTTCATCCATTCAAATTGTTTTCAAGGAGAATCGTGGCTGCAACATTTGGTGGTGTGAAGGGAAAAAGTCATGTGCTTTACCTAGTAGATACCTTAATTATGAATAAGGTACAAACCTTTATTATCAATTCCATTTGGTGTTCACATTAATATTGTTTCTGAATAATATATTACATATACTCGTTTCGCTTTTGATCGTAGGAGATGAGAGTAGAGGAGTTTATTACCCGTGAGTTTCCTTTTTCAAAGATCAACAAAGATTTTGAATTGTTATAGGAAGGAAAAAGTTTGAGATGTGTTATGCACCTTTAACTATAATGATAAAGCAATCGATGTTATTCTGTTAATGTTGCAACAGTCTTTCAAATCTCCTCCTCCGAGCAAATTTTAGTAGCGACCGAGTCTTTTAGGTTGTTGTGTATAGCTGGAATGTTCTTCCACATGAAGGGTGGTCGTTCCATCATGTGATAACTAATGTAATGTATTTATTAATGCATTTTATGCATTACACATGTAAATAACATGTTTTTCACATTATTATAAATGTCAATACAAGCTCAGGATGTCTTAGACACTAATCTTAGTATAAATAAATTAAAATTAAAGTTATCACGCTTGTTGTACATTTCAATTATTGTTAATGCTTATTAGGGTTAGGGTTAGAATGAGATTAGGGTTAGAGTTATTCCCATTAAAATTAGGGTTATGGTTTTATTAAAGCTAAAGTTATTTGTATTTCATTTTATTTTATAATAATAAAAAAATAATAAGTAAACAATAATTTAAATAATAAGAATTTAATAGTAAGAATGTAATGATAATAATTAAACAATCTTAATTTTAATTTAATTTAATGTATTATTTATTACTTTATTAATAATCTATTAATATTTTAATGAATTCACACTTTCGTAATGTATTTATTAATGCATTTAATGTTTATTTAATGCATTATTTATGTAATAATGTATTGTTAATGTATTATATTATTAGTGTAGTAATACTTTAGCAATGTATTAATTTATTAATTTATCAATAATTTAGTAACACTTTAACATTGATTTGCTATTAATGATCTTATGGAAAATACAAATTATTCAATGATTTGTTATTAGTGTCCTTAGAACAAGTATAATTCATCATCTACAATGCTCAAGATTCTTCTATCAATTTCTTTAGAACAAGTAAAAATCATCATGTGTAAAATTAAAGATGATTTGTTATCAATGTCCTTAGAACACGTATGATATTAAGTTGAATTCTATGTAATACGTCACATTGGTTCAAATTTCCTATCTTTGTGACAAAGGAAACAAGTCATTAGTTTTTTTTTTTAAAAACTTGTCAAAACTTCATTTTCGTAATGTGTTGAACATAAACCAACCTTGTCATGTGATGAACATGAACCAACATTCAAGTATGATGAACAAAATTGAACATTCCGACATGAAGAACATAGTAGTGTCACAATATGGCAACCATAGTAATGTCACAACGTGTCGAACATATCCCACCATTGTAATGTGAAAAACATAGCCAATGTTGGTTCAATGTGACGAACATAGACTTGTCGTTGCAAAGTGATGAACATAGTAATCTTGCAATGTGATGAACATAACAGTGTCACAATCTAAAAAACATACCAATGTCATAATGTGATCAACATAGCTCTTTTTTCGTAATGTGACGAATATATCCCTGATGTCATAATTTGAAAAACCTAGCCATATTGTTGCAATGTGATGAAGAAAGCCTTGTCATCACAAAGTGATTAACATAGTAGTTTTGCAATTTGACGAACATAGTAATGTTGCAATGTGTCAAACATAACCATGCCATTGTGATGTGATGAACATAGCCCATCATTGCAATGTGACGAATATACCCACATTGTCGCAATGTGACAAACACATCCTTGTCATCACAAACCGATGAACATAGTAATGTTGCAATGTGATGAAGATAGTACTATAATAATATGATAATCATATTAATGTCACACTTTTTCAAACAAAGCTATGTCCTCGAAATGTGCAAAACATAGCCCTATCGTCATTATGTGACAAACATACTGATATTGTCGCAATGTGACAAACATAACTTTGTTGTTGCAAATTGATGAACATAGTAAAGTTTCAATGTGATGAACATAATAGTCTCGCAATATGACAAACATAGTAATGTTTTAAAGCATCAAACATAGCCATATCATCTTAATGTGATGAACATAGCCTGTCATCACATTGTGATGAACATACCCATATTGTCACAATGTGACAAACATAGTCTTTCCATCACAAAGTAATGAACATAGTAATGTTGGAATATGATGAACATGGTAGTGTCACAATCTAATAAACATAGCAATGTCACAATGTATCAAACATAGGCCTGTCATCTCAATGTGGCAAACATAGCCTCGCCGTGGTAATGTGACGAACATACCCATATTCTCGCAATGTTACAAACATAGTATTTTCGTCCCAAAGTGATGAATATAGTAATGTTGCAATGTGACAGACATAGTAGTGTCACAATCTGACAAGCATAGTAATGTTACAATGTGTCAAACATTGCCTTATCATCGTAATGTGGCGAACATAGCCCCGTCGTCATAATGTGACAAACATACCCATATTGTCGCAATGTGACAAACATAGCCTTTTCATCGCATATTGATGAACATAGTAATGTTGCAAGATGACAAACATAATAGTTTCAGAACATAAAAAAACACAGTAATGTCACGATGTGTCAATCATAGCCCTACCGTCGTAATGTGACGAAGATAGCCATATTGTTCCAATGTGATGAACATAGCCTCATCGTCGGAATGTGATTACAATAACCTCATCATCACAGTGTGACACAAATATCCTCTCATCATAATGTGAGAAAATTTTCCAAATGCCATTGTCTCATGAAGATAACCCATTGTCGCAATGTGATGTACACAACTCATTGTCTCGCGAAGATAACTCATTGTATTAATAGGTTATATTAATAGGTTAATTAATGTTCCATTTGATGTTAATTAATTAGTAAATGTTTTACTTTATTAATTAATTAATAGGTTATATTATTTCTTTGTTTTTTTTCATAGGCAATGTGATGGATATATTAAAGTTGCAATGTGTCAAACATAGTAACATTGCAATCTACCAAACATAGTAATGTCGCAATGTGACGAATATCGGCATGTCGTCGCAATGTGGATAGTAATGTCACAATGTAATGAACATAAACATAGGTTGCAATGTGTCCCACATCACCCTATCATTGCAATATTATGAACAATTCCTTGCAATGTAATGTGATGTACATATCCTAATGTCACAATGTGACAAACACTTCAAAACGACACAATGTGATGAAGATATACATATATCATAATGTGACAAACATTTCCAAATGTTGCAATGTGTTGAACATATATGGATGTGTATATGAATGTCATTTCATTGTGTCGCAAATCATCTTATTATTGCAAGGTGATGAACATTTGTTCATGTTGCATTATGACGCACTTATTGCAAAGTCGCAATGTGACAAAAAATTTCAAATTTCGCAATGTGTTGAACATAGTAACATTGAAATCTACCAAACATAGTAAATTTGAACTATGACGAACACATAACATTGCAATGTGATGAAAATATAGGGTTTCAATATGACGAACATAGTAATGGAACAATGTTATGAACATGGTAATATTGCAATCTACAAAACATAGTGATCTCACAATTTGATGAAAATAGGCATGTCGTCGCAATGTGCATAGTAGTGTCACAATCTGACAAACATAAATACATGTTACAATGTGACGAACATAAATATATGTCACAATGTATCCCACATCACCCTGTCGTCGCAATATGGCAAACATTTCCTCACATTGCAATGTGATGCACATATCCTAGCGTCACAATGTGACAAACACTTCCAAACATCGCAATGTGTCGAACATAGTAAACTTGCAATCTACCAAACATCGTAATGTTACATTGTGATGAAAGTATATGGATGTTGCAATGTGAAAAACATATCCAAACATTGTAATGTGTCAAATACAATAATGTTCCCATCTACCATGCATAGTAACATCACAATGTGACAAACATATATAGACACCCCAATGTGATAAACATTTCCGAACATCGTAATGTGTCGAACATAGTAACAATGCAATCTACCAAACATAGTAACATCGCAATGCAACAAACATATATGAATGTGCCATTGTGACAAACATATACGTGCTTCACAATGTGACGGACAATTACGAACATCATAATCGAATGAACATAAATTGGCATTGTAATGGGACAAATGCAATGTGATAGACATTTCCAAACGTTACAATCGGACAAAGACAATCTATTGTCGCAATTTGATGTACACAACCTAATGTGTTGATGTGACAAACATTTTTCGATGTCACAATGTGATGAACATAGCCCACTATCGAACTATGACAAACCTATTCCAATGCCATATCATGAAAGACATAAATATTCACCATAATTTGATGACCATAACCTTACGATGTCAAGTGACGAACAAAAGCTAATGTCACAATAAGATGAACAAAACCTTATGTCAACATGTGATGAACAAAAGTTGATTTCACAATGTGATGAACAAAAGAGGATGTTGGCATGTGACAAACAAAACATGATGTCGCAATTTGACGAACAAAATATGATGAACATTGCAATGCAGTAGTGCCATGGTAAACTACGGTGAACATAATCAACATGGTCGACCATGATGAGATCCACATGGTCAACATAGTAAACTACGGTGAACATAATCAACATGGCCCACCATAATGAGATCCACATGGTCAACGAAGGTCATCCATGGGTATGTTCAACCATAATAAACTCTGATCAACCATAGTCAACCATGGCCATGGTTAACCTCACTCAACCATGATGAAGGACAACCATGGTCAAACATAGCCAACCTTTCCTTCTCAAAGTCAACCAAGGTATACCAAAGTAAACCATGGTCATACTCAACCATAGTCATTTTCAATTAAAATATTATTTTATTAATACTTAAATAATATATTATTAATGTATTACTACATTAGTATTTAGTAATGTATTTATTAAGGTAATAATACTTTATGAATGTATTTATTAATGCATTATTAATTTATTAATAATTAAATATATTACATTATACATTAATACATTAATACTTTACTAATGTATTTATTGATTCATTTAATGTATTAAATGTATGAAATATTTTTTATTACTATTAATTTAAGAATGTAATATTAATATTTTACTTTATTATTATATTAATACTTTAACAATGTAGTAATTAATATTGTATAAATGCATTACTTAATTAATACCTTACATTATTAATACATTAATTAATTAATACTTTATGTTGTACATTGATGTAAATTAATAATTTAATTTATACATTATATCAATATAATAATCTCTTACTACTTTAGTAATGTATTTATTAAAAATGTATTAATTAATTAAATTAATACATTACAATATACATCAATGTTATTCATAGTCGTGATCATAAAAAACCATGATGATGGTCTACCATAATCAACCACAATCATTTTCAATAAATGTATTAATATATTAATACTTTAATAATATTTTTATTAATGTATTGTTACTTTAATAATGTATTAATTTATTTTTTTACTAATATTTTAACAATGTATTAGTTAAAAATGCATTAATGTATTAATTAAATCATACATTACATTATTAATATCTAATATGTTACATTATGCATAATTCATTAATACTTTAATTTATATATTACAACAATGTGATAATGTATTGTTAATGTATTAATAGTTTATCATGTTACGTTATAGATTAATGTAATAATGTATTACTTTATTAGTGTATTAATACTTTAGTAATATATTTTTTTTTATGTATTTAATGTATTTATTGATATATTTAATGTATTAATTTATTAATGTATTATTACTTTATTAATGTATTAATTAATTAATTAATGCATTAAATTATTAATCTATCAATCATTTAATATGTTATATTAGACACTAATATAAATTAGTACTTTAATTTATAAATGTTTATTATATATTATATTAATATTACATTACACACATCAATGTTTTTATGAGTATTTTAATGTATTTATATATTACACATTGATATATTATAAATTATTTTATTAATGTATAATCTGAATTTATAATACATTAATGTAATAATTAATACATTATACATTAATGTAATGTATTACTAAATACATAAGTACATTACATTATTAATGTATGAATCAATTAATATGTTACTTTAATACATTTATCAATCAATTAATATTTTAATTTATACATTTTTTATTATATATTAAATTATATCTATATATTATATATTAAATTATATCTATATATTATATTATTATATTAATTAAATGTATTAATATATTAATGGTTGTTCCCAAGGCATGTAGACTGTTAACTAGCAACAACCATTTTATAAAAGTGGTTGATATAAACTACAATCACTTTATAAAAGTGGTTTATATAAGCTAATCCATGTCATTTTTTACTTTTCCAAATTAATAACATTGATTGGGCATATCAACCACTTTTATAAAATAATTGTTGATAATAATTATTTCTACTTAATTTAAAAAAAAAAAAATTTATAAATACTAAAACTTATAATCTTGAAAAAAAAAATTAAAACTCTCAACCTTTAAAATCACTATAAGAATTATAAAACATAAATCAATATTAGACTAACTCCTATTTTTAGAAAATCGAAATTGTTGGATAGTCCTTCATGTTCGATGAAATTGCATATGGATTTTCATGATTTAGATGCTAAGACGTGTATTCTATTTTGTCATGTCTGTGAGTGGACTAGATAATACAAGCTATCGTACCTGAAAGTGCTGCCAAATCTGTCAAATTCAATGATCCCTTGGAATCAAGACTGATCGTCAATTGTGTTAAATTTGAATCTGAAGAGGTTAAATTGTTAAGAACGGCTGATTTATTAGCATAGTCTAGGTTAACTCTGCACCGAAGAGGTACTGGATATTCTGGGCCTCCGACCTTCAAAATGACGATTTGTGTTAATCCAATTGCATTTTTCCATCAGAGATAACAGATCCATAAATTCTTATAACACAAAAGCAGGGTACTGCCAACCCTAAGGACGGAATCACGAGCAGGGAAATTCAATAAATTCGCGCACCATACAAAGCCGCTGCAGTTCAATTCTACAACGGATTTGATTTCGTTGATCAGCTCGAAGGTTCGGGCTCTCAGTGCTAGGTTTGGAGGAGCATCCTGCTCACGGGAATCGGTTGTCGTTTCTGTCAGCAGCACAGATCGATGGCCGTTACCTTGTACAGGTGATTAGCGCTACCATTACCTTCTGCAGAGACTTGAGGCATGTGGAACACCCACCATAAGTGGGCGTTCTCCAATTTTTCTAGAGAGCCCGCACGACCAGAGAGGCGACCTTCACATGGCGCGGCAAGGCGGAGACAGTCACGTTGAAGGCCTGAGGGCAAGAGAGTAAGATGAGGCTAAATAAGCAGGATTTCAAGGTACTAATGAGCTGAATATACCGGATCTGGTAGTATTGTTTGGGTAGGAATTTCTTACAGAGAGTTGTCATATGCCGCAGATCTGAAGAATTTGGATGGATGACAGCCCGCAAATGTCACATGGAGTAGTGAACGGTCGATATATAGTTCTTTGGAAACTCATCTAGATTAATCTCATGCTTGGAATTCTCCATGGTGGCCTCAAGCTCGGTTAGACACCATTATGGATCCTGCTTAAATTCAAATGAATATAATGGTGCTGAAAGATCCTAAAATGATCATGCTAATATTCAAATTCAAATTGGGCGGGACGCGTTCAAATTCAAATTGCATCATGTTTCGCTCTAAGCTGCGTCCCTTCGATCTCCAGTACGATGTTGCCGTCAATTTTCTCAGGGTAATTGAATGCGGTTGCATCAGCTACCGAAAGCTATGGAGAACGGATGATAGAAATGAATAAAATCGATGGGCATGGACATTAATCATACGCTATGGTTGTATGATGCAACAATATAGGTATAAGCAATGGTAGGTATAAGCAATGGCAGTAATTTTTTTATATGATTTTGCCCGAATAAAGTGAAGAATGGTTGGATTTTCAAATTTGAATAGTTAAGTTTGTATAATTCAAACGTCACTAAGATATTTTATACAAATTTACATGATTAGATTTAGAAAAAAAACCCTAAAATAAAACATTTAGCCAACCCTAACTTCATATACATGCTTTACTGACTGACAAAGCCTTAATGACTCTGCAGCCCAGTGGATAGTATTCAGCATTTTCTTTATAAGCCTTCCTTTAATATTTTAAATATTTAATTATGTTTATAACTATATTAATATTTAATTAAATTTTATATAGAGAAATTACTTAGTTTTTAAATGATATTTATATATATAGAGACACTCACAGAAGAATGACAATTTTGTTTGTTGATTAAAGGAATCATTGTATGGTTTGAAACAAGCCTCTAGCACATGGTATGAGAAGATTGATTATTCTTTTATTAGTATTGGTGTCAAACATTATGAAAGTGTTACTTGTAAAATGGTGAAACTTTAATTGTTGCATTCTATGTTAATGATTTAATCATTAAAGGAAGTAATGCTATTTAATTTTAGATTTGAAGAAAAAATTAGCATATACATTTGAGGCAATTGATCTCACTTTGTTACATTTCATTTGGGGCATCCAAGTCTTACAAATGGATCATGGTATCATTCCTAATCAACCTAAATATGTATCAAATATATGACAAAGGCTCAAAATAGAATAGTGCAAATTTTATGTTACACCTTACCACTTAAAAGGGAATATAACTAAAGAATGTGATTATCCTAAATTTGATGTTACTCTCTACAAGGAGGTTGTGGATGCCTTATTATCTAAACCTTATATTTCCTATATTGTTAATGTGGTCTCTATGTTCATGCACGATCTTTAAAAGAGTCACATGAAGGCCATAAAAATGATTGTTCATTATATCAAAGGCACTTATCATCTTGGTATAAAATATTGTAGTACTAACAACAAGTTAGTCAACTAAACCAACTCAAATTGGGTTAGAGATGGAGATTGCAGGAAGATTATGTTTATCTATGTGCTTCATCTTGGCTCATCTATAGTCCGATCTTGTAAAAAGTAGAAGTTGGTATCTCTTTCTACCATAGAGGTATAATAGCATGGTTGATCAAGGAGAATATTGCGGGCCACAAACCTATTCCACATACTCATAATGGTTCCACTTCTTGACAATTCTACTATAGTTTTTCAAGTCCCAAACTTCAATGTGTTTTGGAGCATTTCTATTAAGTTTTTGATAGTTGGCATAGGTCACATAATATTTGATTTCCTAGATTATATAAGACATATAACATTGATTAAGATTTGTAATGTTCCAAGAAACACCATAAAGGGAGTTTGTATACAAAATTTGTGGCCTTGGAATGTTGACCTATCAACTAGCCATCTTAAGGTTGCATTATTTTTGCCACTTTGTTTACTAGGGTTAGGATTTTGGATCTTTAAGGTTTTTGCATATTAGGATGCCACACATTATTAAAATGAATTTTTGGCCTCTTGTAATTTCTTCTTGTGAATTAGTGTAGCCAACACATCTCCCTTCATAGAGAAGCTATCACTATTCTAGATCGTTTGTATTTTTTTTATTATATATTCTTTTTCCATTTCATTCATTCATAAAATTTGGGTTTTACTATATTACTATGCTCTCTAAAATAAAATTGTGTGTGCTTCCATTTATAATTTTCAAGAATTATGAAGCCAAGGATACATGGTCTGAAGGTTTGTCTAAATCAAAGATAAATGGTTCTCACAGCAGGTCGCCATTTGTTTTGACACACACAAAAACCCACTAAAGCTCTTGATCTTCCATGTTACACATACTACCAAAAAATTTCAAGTTACTACTCTTCTTACCTTTATAGTTATTCACTTCTGACATTGATGTTTTTATGCAGTCTCCAAAACGAATTTGATGCAAAGCTTGTTAATACTACTCAAATCCACATCAGACACTTATTGCATGCCCTCACTAGCCTTAAGACCTTTTTGGAATTGAAACTATCCACAACGACATAACCCCCAAATCCTTATACATTTGATCTCAATCAGATATAGTTGACAACTGAATTTTGACACTCCATTGTTTCTCAAATTTGAAATTACCGACGACGACGCATTTACAAAGTTGTCGTCGATGAATCATTATGGGAGCATGTCCCTTGTCAGTTATCCTTTTATCCCAATGACGATATCTTTGATGAAACTATCCATACTGATTGCATGACTGTAAAAAGGGGATTGGTATTTAACCTTACATGAGATAAACTAGCACAGCCGCCTAATTCGCGGCTGGTGTACGCCGATAGGTATTGGTAGATGCCTGAGCCCAGGGGTTCATACTGGCGGGCGATGTGCGTTGATAGGAATTACGCAAGAGTTCATGACCAGTGTCCAGTATCCGGATCAGTATAGTGATTATTAAATTATTGATTTATCCAAAAAATTCAGAATATTTAAAACATGAAATTGAACTCTAATGATGGGTATAGTGATTATTAAGAATATTTGAAGCATGAAACTAAGCTCCTGGTATAATGAGTTAGGCGGTTGTGCACCGATCAGACATGAACCCCTGGGCTCAAGCATCTGTCGATACTTATAGGAGTACACCAGCTGCTAATTAGGCAGCTGTGCTAGTAATAATCTGTATATAAAATCAATAATTTAATAATCACTATGTCTTGCACTATTCACAGTTCCCTCGGATGGGGCTCAACTTGCCATGAGCAGAACACCATTATAGCAATGCATGCAAAGCTATTTATTAAAGAAGAATCACTATTTCTTGCACTATTGATAGTTCCCTCCGATGGGGCTCAACTTGCCATGGGCAGAACAGCTGCGAAGCTATTTATCAAAGAAGCTAACCATACACACTGGAGAATTTGAAACCTAATGAAACCAATGAATTTACTAGAATGATCCAAATAATCAGATTATAAATTTACCACATTGAAATAACATTGCAATACTAGGCTAACATCTTGTATGATAAATACCTGGCTTCGTATTTGGTGAGCCACGATCAAGGCAGGTCGATATTTTGTATGATAAATACCTGGCTTCGTATTTGGTGAGCCACGATCAAGGTAGGTCGATAGTTTGTTTCTTCCTGAATTCTTAACCTAGATATCCGACCTCCCTAAAACGGAAGCAACATAGAAGTAAATTCTGGTCACAATGGTTGGGATAGAGTGCAGAACACTTGTTTGCACCATAGAGGTAAATTCCGCTTGAAATGATCACATTTCTAACATTTCTAACTATGAAGCAGCCTGTGCCTATGCATTCGTATCCATAGAAACCAAAACATCAGAAACCAAAACGCTTCAGGAATATGAAGTGAACTGCACCTATCTTCCATAAATTTAAATGTGGCACCTGTAATCTACGGCCCTATCTCATATAAATAAAATAAATAATTTTACAAAAGGTGGTGGCAATCATATATTGTTACAGTAATTTTTTAATCTTGTTTAGTAAAAGTGAAAAAGTAAACATGATAAACATATGATTTTATAAATGCAAGGGAGTTAGTTCTTGCATTCTTAATCATTGATTTGGATGTAAGACGAAGAATATACCCACATCTTCACTTTCAGGCCATTAGATTAAATTCTGTAATTAAAAGAATGATTAATCCAACAATTCCAATAGGGGGGACGCCTATCGGCATAATTAAGCTTGTGATGGGAAATATGGACCCCAATGCTCCCTACTACCTCAATTCATTATAAGATGACTTCTATTGAATATCACCTGCCCACGTGGAAACATATTACTAGCCTATTTCCTTTGAAGAAACATGTTTTCCTCGGGGAATATCATGGTGATGTTTCCCAATATTTAAACTAGATCACAGATGATGAAATCATTTGAGGTATATCATTGGTGACCTGTTCTTATCACGATTCAATGACCTAGATTGAATAATCGCCAAACGACATCACCATGACTTGTTAAAATTTAACTCTTCGTAAATAAAACCTTCGCGAAAATAATTATGTGGAGATAGAAGGGCAGATCTAACATTTATTACATAAGGGTGATAACATAAATCCTAAAAATGTATCGTTGCCCCTTACACACTGGAACACCTGTCGAGAACAAATATTAATGAAAACGCATCGTTGTCAGGAAATATTCTTATAATGTCTACCTACGGAATGAATACCTTTTACAATCACTGACAATGACGTGATCAAAGAACTGTTCTCCCAATCTATTCTACCCTGCTAAATATGGAAACGGAAAAACAAAATTCCCTCCTTAATCTATCCCTTCCACTACACACTAACGGTAATAAACAAGGGATCACCTCTATGAAATTTAATGAAGAACTTTATGACTCTGACCAGTTCGTAGTTGTAACACAGATGGTATTAATTGCACAAGTTTTAGGAGGAATTAATAATATAAAAACCCTCTTAATACATAATTGACATAACCGTAGATACAAAATGACTAAGAACATATATGTCGTTGTGGTATAGAAGCTGGGAAAATTATGTTGTGAGTTGTTCTTCTCATGATAACAAGTATGTATTTAGAGAGCTTATAAATTACTCTTATCTGCAACAAATCCAAAGGTGAAATAACCTTATTTTGAATGACAATTCGTGCAGTTTCCAAAATGTCCAATATGCAAACTCGAAGAGGAAAGAACCAGGTAGTTTTTAATCCTACCCTTGTTTTAGGAAATAATTCTTTCAACATTACAAACATGAACAACCATGATGAGACAGAGTATTATGGAAAATACCACGATATATACAACATGTTCCAAAATTAAAGGTATTCATTTGATGATGGGGACATTCACTAATATAGGAATATCAATCAAAGTGGTATACACATTATAATATCTCACCCAACTATTTTTCCTTACAATGATGCTGCAAGATTGTATTTTAATCACCTACATAAAGAAACAAAATAGTAGTCAATGCTTCCAGTGTTCTGATCACGTCTCTCTTGGAAGAAGACATTAGGATTTGATACAAAACCCTGAAACCATGTTTCATTGGATGAATCATTCATGGAGAAATTTAGAGTCGATTATAAGGACTTTGAATCCCTGATGGAGAATTGATTTGTATATGAATAATGGCCGGTGAATAAAAGAGAAATATATATTCATGCTCACTACTTAAAGGATCCATGCATAATCCTAAATGAGACGATATGCAGACTCTACGGTGAGGAAAACAACACCCATTTCTAGATGGAATGGTTTTTGATGGCCTGTACAATAGTCAATACTAGGAAATCATTCAATTGGACCAACATCCTATCATTCAACATTTCAACTCGAGCTAAGAAGGATAAAGGTATGAAAAATCTCGGCTTCTACATGACAACTTACCTCATACATGCAATTTGTATAGAAAATCTAACTAAAGAGTGTGATTCTCCTAAATTTGATGCTACTCTCTACAAGGAGGTTGTCGATAGCTACGAGTTAGTGAACTAAACCAACTCAAATTGGGTTAGATATGGATATTGCAATATGTCTATGTCTGGCTATGTGCTTCATCTTGGCTCATCTATAGTCTGATCTTTTAAAAAGTAGAAGCTGATATCTCTTTCCACCATAGAAGTATAATATCATGGTTGATCAAGGAGAATATTGGTGGCCGCCGACCTATTCCACAGACTCATAATGGTTCCACTTCTTGAGAATTCTACTACTTTTTTTCAAGTCCCAAACTTTCAATGTGTTTTGGAGCATTTCTATTAAGTTTTTGGTAGTTAGCATAGGTCACGTAATATTTGATTTCCTAGCCTATAAAAGACATATAACATGGATTAATATTTTTAATGTTCCAAGAAACACCATAAATGGAATTTGTATACAAAATTTGTGGCCTTGGAATGTTGATGTATCAACTGGCCATCTTAGGGTTGCATTATTTTTTCCACAATGCTTCCTAGGGTTACGATTTTAGATCTTCAAGGTTTTTGCATCTTAGGATGTCATACTTTATTAAAAGGAATTTTGGTGCTCTTGTAATGTTTTCTTGTGAATGAGTGTATAAAACACATATCCCTTCAGAGGTAAGCTATCACTATTCTAGATATTTTGTATTGCTTTTGATTTTATAGTCTTTTTACATTTCATTCATTCACAAAATTTGGGTTTCCCTGTACTATTATTCTTTCTATAATAAATTTGTGTGTGTTTCCATTTAAAATTTTCCTTTGTTTTGTTCTTTAAATAATCCATATCATTGATAAGAACAATATACTCTTTGTTGTTTCTTCTTGCATGTCTCCAATGAGGTCAAGGTATAGGGAGTTGGGTCTCGAACTAACTAATCTTGGGAAAGACCAATTTCATTGACCCAAATATCTTCCCATGGAAAAATAATTGTGAGATCGGAAGAGCGTCGTGTAGGGAAAGAGTGTAGATCTCG
>CBVK0101730770.1:0-12353 GCA_900067695.1 Picea abies | reverse complement strand
ACATGGATTTTTTTTTTTTTGAAAACCTCTTTCATTTTGAGAAAGTCCTTCATTCAATGCCATATTATCACTTTGAGATGTCCTCTTTCTTGATCCAATATCAGTATCTCCTTCAACAAGATATCCTTCACCATGACTTAGATTTTCCTTAGTAATCATGCCAACTCAAACAACCAACTGTCAACTTGCTCTGATACCACATGATCCATAATTTATCTTTTAAAGATTATGGTTAAGTTTATGCATGAGTTGATTACTATTTAGGAATTAAGAGAAGAATATTAATGAAATAAGTTGCATCAACATAAGAAGCAAAAATAACAAACCATAATAACAAGATTGATAACGGATTTCGACACAAGTTTTCCTACATCTCTGAGCCTTTTTCGCAATGGGGAAGGCTTCTTATTAATATTCAATGCTTATGTAAGCTCCTAAAACCACCTTTCAGATATCCAACTTATGCATAGAAACAAACATCACCATTGGCTAGAACAGGAAATTCTAAGACTTTTGAGTATAAAGTCGACTATCCTTGGATTGACATCTTGGGCTCTGGAGGTGATTTTTGTTCAGCTACTCAGATGCAGAAATGTAATCAGACCCCCATCAAAATTTTGTAATTTTTGAGTATAAAGTCAACCTTCTTCTCAACAGTCCCTCGACACCTGCCCTCGACACAAATCCCAATGTTGCACCCTCTCATATCTGTACAGTCTGTATAGTGTCAATTTACATGCCAAAAAAACTCCTTTTTTCTCGATTTCTATTCATGACTAAATAATCCAGAATCCACCAAATTTAGTGACAGTTGCCAAACTTAGTGCCATTTAGGCAGATTTAGTGAGATTCCACTAAATTTGGAGGATCTTCGTCAGATTTGGTGGAATGATCATATTTGGCCTTCCAGAAGGTGCCATGTGGCACCTCCTCATTGGGCCATGTGTCACCTCACCATTGTCCCAACCCATGTCACTTCCCGCCACGTCATCCTAAATAGCCATCATACAAACTACCATGTGTCATCCATCTGGGCTTCCCCATCATCCTACAGAATTCCACTGTTCAATCCGTATAGCCCACGCCATCTTCATGTCAACACCCAAAAATGCCAAAACTTCTTGCCACATGTCATCTCCTGGTTCATCCATGTCATATGCCATGTCATTGTTTGTACAGTGACATGTTAGTGTCCGTAAATTTCCACATAATCATCCATATAGTGCCACGTCAGCATCTGTACTGCCACATGAGCATCTGTACTACCACGTGTCACTTCTGTACTAGTCCAACTCAGACCGAAAATGATAAAACTGCTTAGCATGTGTCATCTCCTAGTGCTACCATGTCACCCTATTGATGTCATCATGATGCATCATTGACTTTGATCTGTTGAATTTGAATTTGACTTTGATTTTTTTTCATGTTTGACCTGGTTTTTTGTTCGTGATAACGTCTACATACAATGTCCATTTTAAGAAAAAACATATATGGTCATAATCGACACGACGATCCCTATGCAATGGATCTAGTTTCATTTGATTACGAGAAATTTTATTTTTAGGTCTTTATGGATCCATTTTAGTTTATTCCTCCCCACTAATACCTTTTGTTCCTCCAAAATGACATTAACCAGTCATCAAGTGCAGGATAGGCCTCCCCACTTGTTATTTGTCTTTAAACACATGATATTGATTATGTTCCCGGTAGAAGATTGCTTTGCGATCATATAAATAAGGGCTACCTAAGACCATTCCACATGTTTCTAGTGGCACCACATCACATATTACTTCAACCACATACTTAGATGTAATTGCAAACTTTATGATACATTTCTTTGTTATGGGCAATTTATGATATTTGCTTATCCAATTTAGTGAATAGGGTTTGTGATGCATGTTAGTGTTTAATCCCAATTTCTTAACAACTTCTTATGAAATTAAGTTATATTGAGATCCATTATCTATCAATGTATCAATTTTAGTATGTTTCATTATGATCCTTATATGAAACAACTTATTTATTGAATCAAAACCATCACCAATTTTACCTGTCAAACCAATTGATGTCATCTTAGACTCACCACCTAAATCTGATCCCAAGTCTATTGGTCATGTTTTTGTTGCACATTTTTGCCTCCCTTTCCTCTCTTTGAACCACTTCGGTCTCTTCTCTGGGTGAAATTGCTAGCAATGTTCATCATCGTTCCCTTATTTCTTGCAATTCTTGTAAGAGAGCTTCTCTTCCTTCATTGTCACTGAATTTGCTTTCTTCCCATTCCCTTTGCCTTTGCCATCTTTCTTTGAATATGATTCCCCTGATACATTAACTCCATTTTTCCCTGCTTCAATATACATTTCTTGAACAAAAACCTCATCAAAGTTAGTAGTTCAAAACATAAATATAGTATTAGGAATATAAGCAGGCAAACCTACTATATACTTCATAAGAGTTTCTTGTGTAGTCAATGGAACATATAACATCAAATCCATCTTACGAAATTCATCTCTATATTTATACACCGACTGTCCTTTTCTCAACTTAAGACTTTTCCATTCAATTCAATCCTTTTCCTTATATCCCAATGGATAGAAGTATTTTCTAAGTGCGGAAATAAAATCATGCCATGATGGAAAAATCTTACCATCTTGTTGAGTTTCATGTTGCATCTTACTTTGCCACAAAATGAGAGTTGTGCCTTCAAGATGAAGCGATGACAATATGATTTTGGTTGCCTCATATTTGATTTGCTGCACATTAAAATATACCTCCATCTGTCTAACTGAGTTATCAAGTTTCTCAACATTAACTTCGCCATCATACATAGGCAAAACAAATTTTACATCAAGTTTAATTAATGGCATATCAAACTTATGTTTATGAGAATGTTTTCTTGCATTAGAAGTTGAACTTGTACTTGAAGAAGAATAATAATATGGATATGAAGGAGGATATTTTGGAGTATCCTCTCCTTCTTCACTTTTGGCCTGCTTTGAATATTCCGCCTGAAAAGGTTTCTTATGTTCCAAGTAATCATCATACAAAACTTTTACCATCTCTGACATAGAAAAGAAAGTTTTTTGAAACTCTCTTTAATTTTGAGAAATTCCTTCTTTTGATGCCATATTATCACTTTGAGATGTCCTCTTTCTTGATCCAATATCAGGATCTCCTTCAACAAGCTCTCATTCACCATGAGTTAGATTTTCCCTAGTAATCATGCAAACTAAAACAACCAACTGTCAACCTGCTCTGATACCACTTGATCTGTAATTGATATTTTAAAGACTATGTTTAAGTTTATGCATGAGTTTATTTACCATTTAGGAATTAAGATACAAATATTAATGAGATAAGTTGCATCCACATAAGAAGCAAAAACAACAAACCATAATACCAATATTGATAACGAAGTTCAACACAAGTTTGCCTACGTCTCCGAGCCTTTGTCTCAGTGGGGAAGGATTCTTATTAATATTCAATGCTTTAAGAATACAAAATAAAGGATGATCCAGGTGGATATTGGTGGCCAACCACCTTTTCCAACTCGCTCAAAATAGTTTTCTAGCAATTTTGAAAATTTACTAATTTTAGCAGTTTTTAACTTCCGGGGCCATTTTGGGGGCCTAAATGAAGGTTTTTTGGGATTGAACTTCTCAATGATAGTTGAAGGCTTTGATTGAGCCCCCAAAATGAATCTCCTTGACGATACCTTTCCAACGAGATATATTTCACCTAAAACATATATTATATGCAAAAGTTACGACTGCGAGAAGTTGATGTACTAACTTACCCAAACGGGGCCCACATGACTTTTGGCGCTTCATCTATTAGGGTTAGGTTTTTTGATATATAGGGTTTTTGAAATTCCTTTTTATTGTAAAAATGCCTTCAAAGCCTCAATGTAATCATCTTCTTGCAAATGAGCAAAACCGTCACATCTCTTCTCAGAGATAAGCCGACACCATTCCAACAAGCTTGTTTTTCACTACATTTTACAGTTTCAGCTTATTTCCTTATTGAATAGAAAACTAGTTTTACTATATCTCTGTTATTTTGTGTTAAGCATATTTTAAAAATTTGTATTCATTTCATTTTTCTTATAAAATCTAGATCAGTGGTATCAGAGCAGTTTTCTCCTTGTCGTCTTAATCCATGTCCCCAACAAGGTCAAGGTACAAAGAATTGGGTCTCGAGCTCGTTTCTATTGAGGAAAAAATCTCTCGCACGCACAAGAGACCTCTCATGGAAGGAGAAAATAAATATGATGGGACATGAGATCCTTTCAAAATGTTGCTTGAGGAAGCCCTCACTCAACATAAGAACGTGATGATGGATAGTTTCGCGCAAATCCTTCGGCGGCTACCAACAGGCGATGCATCTTCCCCGAGCGGAGGTGCCGCCCCCTTCAAGGTACAAATCAACTTTGATATTCCTATATTTTAAGGTCATATAGATGCAGATGTTGTAGACAATTGGTTGAATCTACTAGAATGGTATTTTTCTGTCCATAACTTTTTGAATAGAGAAAAGATTACTTTTGCACTCCTCAAAGTTGTTCCCCATGTCAAAGATTGGTGGGAAACTTTCTCCTATATTTGAATGTCATATACACACAAATGTTGTATACAAGTGGTTGAATATACTAGAAGGGTATTTTTCTGTACATAAATTTTTGAATAGAGAAAAGATTACTTTTTCACTCCTCAAAGTTGTTCCCCATGTCAAAGATTGGTGGGAAAATTTCTGTGAGAAAAAGGAAATAGAGGAACCCTCATTATTTATAGTTGGGCCACCTAGGAATCCTTCAGGGATGCTACTAAGGAACAATACTACCCTATCGAAAGTTATAACAACTTGTATAGAAAATGGACCACATTGTGGTAAGAAAGAGACCAAGCAGTTCCAGAGTTCACAAATATCTTCCATACTTTGTGCAATAACATGGGTATCAAAGATTCAGAGCAACATATGGTGCTCAAGTATCATGGTTCTATGCATAGATATATCTAGACCAAAATGGAATTTCTGGACATCTCATCCTTGGGCACGGCCTACTGATATGCTGTCAAAATCAAGCAAAATCTCAAACAAAAGACACGACAATTTGGGTCTGGGAACCCCTCACAGCAAAAGCCAAGAAGGGGCGACCCCAAACCATAGAAAAAATGATAGAGAAAAGATGCAAAGTATCAGGAAAACCACTCCAAGCCACAAGAAAATAAGGACACTGGAAATACAAAGAAAGATATTGGGAAGTGGTGTGACTTCCATAAGATTCCTTGGCATAACACCATTGACTTCTGCTCAAAGCAGTCATTGGTGGCCGAAGTGAAATCTTATGAATCAAATGCGGGTTTTGAATCTGATTCAGAACCAAAAAGGGGGATATGGATCATTGACGCAGAACCCAGTGCCACCGTTTCTACCACCAAGATCCAACCTAGTGAACCAGATGAGCCAGAAGAAGGTGAGTGCATCTTCCATTCACAGATGTGGGTAAAAGGCACCTCACCACACTTCATCGTTGATAGCGGTAGCCCAAAGAACCTCATCTTAGCAAAGTTCATCAAGTGGTTGGCCCTTCCGACAATGCTGCACCCACAACCCTACACCATTGGATGGCTCTGCCAAGGAAGCGATCTCTACGTCAGCCAACAATGTCGATTGTCGTACGACATCAAGCCCTTCAAAGACACGGTATTGTCTGATGTTTCTCCTCTCAAAGTTTGTAATGCTCTTTTGGGCCAACCTTATTTATGGAAACATCATGTTGTATATGAGTCTAGGCCTCATAGTTATATTATTACTTTGAACAGGAAATTGTACATGATACCAGAGGCAATCCCTCCTAGTGTTATTTCCTTGATCTATGCCAAGAAATGCAGGAAGGTCATTTCTCAGACTAGGAAATTTGTCTTCTTCATGATTCTTTCTCAGAGTGAGCGAAATATCATAGCCACATATAGGGCCTCCGCGATCGATCTCTCCACACAACATAAGCAAGTGGATAAGGTCATGGATGAATAATCAGATATCTTCTCCTCTCCTACCAAGATACCTCTACACTCTCAGGTCAAGCATCCCATCAATCTGACCCCAGGCGCACCGCTACCCAATGGGCCAGTCTACTGCCACTCTCTATTATAAAATGAGGAGATCAAGAGAGAAATCTAAGAACTTCTCCACAAGGGGCACATACGTCCCAACTCATCACCTTGTGGGAGCCCAATCATGCTAGTGCATAAGAAAGATGAGACCTGGTGACTCTGCATTGATTACCAGACCCTGAATAAAATCACAATCTGAAACCGATACCCGATTCCTTGAACTGACAACCTCCTTAATTAGCACATGGGGGATAAATACTTTAGTAATATTGATATGAATTCTGGCTACCACCAGGTCCCAATAGAAGAGACAGATGTATGTAAGACCGCCAAAAGTCAAAATAAGGTGTTTTTGAATGGTTGGTCATGCCTTTTGGTTTGAAAAATGCTCCAACAAATTTTATGAGGATGATGGATGCTATCCTAAGACCTTCACCAATACGTTTGTAGTGGTGTATATGGATGACATCCTCATATACAACAAGACTTGGGTGGAACACTTGCAACATATTCAACAGATTATGCACACCCTGTGATAACAAAAACTACATGCAACCTTGGAAAAATGATCCTTCGACATCGACATGGTCCATTACTTAGGCTACATCATTGATTGGCATGGTGTGCTTGTGGATCCATCTAATATCCAGGTCATTTGTGACTAGCCAGCCCCAACCACACTCACTGAACTTTGGAGCTTCTTGGGCCTCGCCAATTTCTATCGCAGGTTTTTGTTGGGATTCTCTCATATCGCATGGGCCCTCAGCCAAGTAACTAGGGGTGGAGGTAAGGAAAAAATTTTGTGGGTCCTGTCCCAACAACAAGTCTTCGATGAATTGAAGAAGTGTTCGTAATCATCCCCAGTACTTTCATTACCATACCTGCAAAATCCCTTTGAGATCGAGATAGATGCTTTAGACTATGCTATGGGTGCCATTCTCACTCAACACAACCACCCCGTGGCATATCATAGTGAAACACTATCATATGTTGTCCATAAGTACCCTAATTACGACAAAGAAATGTACTCCATTGTGAAATATTGCCTCCAGTGGAGACATTACATTCTTGGGAAGGAGACAATCATCCACATTGATCACAAGCCACTACAACTCATGCAGACCCAAGGAAAATTGCAGAATGACTGCCATAAGAAGTGGTCCACATACTTACAACAATTCCACCTCAACATTAAGTATAAAACTGGAAGTACCAACCGAGTTGTTGATTTCCTCAATCAACCTCTAGTCATGACACTCACCACGGTGCTAGAATATTTCAGCCACGAGACCTCTAGATGGCGCCACCACTATGAGACAAACCTTGACTTGTCCACCACCTACCAAATGTTGGGCACCAACTTAGTTGTCACTAATTTCCATATTCAAGATGGGTTGTTGTGATGTCTGTGCCATATCTGCATTCCATCAAGCGAGCGTGTGAAGCTGATTGGGGAAGCTCACAATAGTTAGGTGATAGGACACTTTGGCATCAAAAAGACAGTAGCAATGATGCAAAAAAAATTCTAGTAGTCAAAACTTCGATAGGATGTCGGAAAGTATATCACGTCCTGCACCACCTGAGTTATTTCCAAACTGACCACTAAGAAACAGGGCCTGTACAGCCCTCTTCCTACTCCTGACAGGCCATGGGAATCCATCTCAATGGACTACATGTTGGGCCTCCCATCCACCAAGAGGGGAAATGACTGTGTTTTTGTGGTTGTTGATCTCTTTTCCAAGATGGAGATTCTAGCCACCTACAAGAAGAACATCACAAAAGAAGCCACTGTCAAGCTTTTCTTTGAACGAGTATGGGTACATTTTGGGATCCCACAAACCATTATCTCAGACCGTGATAGTTAGTTCCTCATTACATTCTAGTCGAGCCTCTAGTCACTACTAGATACTAAGCTCACCAAATCCACTTCCTTCCATTCTGAGCCAGATGGCCAAACTAAGGTCGTCAATTGGATGATCATACATATCCCGTGCATGTAAAATTCAAAACACCCCCATACATGGGATGAGAGTCTTCCCTATTTCCAACATAGCTACAACCGAGCTCTACATAGCTCAACTAGCCATAGCCCCTTTCAAGTGGGGCTGGGATTCCAACCATTGGGCCCCATGGATGTTGCACTAGCCCTGGTGATCACCTCGGTCGACTTGTCCCCTGCTCCACCTGAAGCTAACAAAGCCACCTAGTTCATTGAGAGAATCCAACACATCCACCAATAGGTTCAGGATATTCTATAGAAGTCTAATGCCAAGTAAAAGAAGCGCCATGATCAACATCAGGTTCCACATAAGTTTTAGGTGGGAGACAAAGTTTGGTTGCACTTGTAGAAAGAGTGCCTTACAGGGCCCCATCAAAAGATTTTCCCACTCTTTTATGAGTCATACACCATCACCAAGGTTGTGGGTGACAATGATTTTTAGCTCAACATTCCCCCTTTCCTTGGCTTTCTCCCAGTCTTCAACGTGGCTCTCATTCGACCATATCTCCCACCATTATTGGAAACCTCAGAGATAACAAAGCAGTTGAAACCAAAATAGCTCAACCTTGACTACATGGAAAAGGAATTTAGTGATGATATTGTGGACACACAGATCAAGGGCACTCGATAGCAAAGGATCCAGCTTTATCGAGTCGTCAAAGCAGGACGGTTCCTGCACCAAGGAAAGTGGCTCACCCAGGGCCAAATTCGGCATAAATTTCATTGTATGATGGGGGAACTCAAAACAATGGATACCAATGCTTCCTAAGGAGGCAGGATTGATCCAAATGGATATCAGTGTCCACCCACCTTTTCCAAGTCGCTCAAAACAAGTTTCTGGCAATTTTGGCAATTTACTATTTTTAGCAGTTTTTAACTTCTGGGGCCATTTTGAGGGCCTAAATGAAGTTTTTTCAGGATTGAGATTCTCAATCATAACCAAAGGATATTATTTATCCCACAAAATGAATCTCCTTGAAAATACCTTTCCAATGGGCTATCTTGCACCTAAGGCAGAGATTGTATGCAAAAGTTACGACTGCAAGAAGTTGATGTACTGACTTACCCAAATAGGGCCCACATGACTTTTGGTGCTTCATCTCCAAGGGTTAGGTTTTTGGATGTATAGGGTTTTTGACATTCCTTTTTATTGTAAAAAGGACTTCAAAGCCTCATTGTAATCATATTGTTATGAATGAGCGCAAGCGTCACATCTCTTCTCAGAGATAAGCCGCCACCATTCCAGCAAGCTTGTTTTTCGCTGCATTTTACAGTTTCAACTTATTTCCTTATTGAATAGAAAACCAATTTTATTGTATCTCTATTATTATGTGTCAATAATTTTAATAATTTGTATTCATTTCGTTCTTCTCATAAAATCTAGATCAAAGGATTACATAAAATCTCCTGAAACCACCTTTCAGATCTGCAACTTCTGGACAGAAACAGACATCACCATTGGCTGAAATTGGAAATTCTGAGACTTTTGAGTATAAAGTCGACTATGATTGGATCAACATCTCTATATCTGGAGGAAATTTTCTATTCGGCTACTCAGATGCATAAATAAAATCCATATTCAAACTCCCCTCAAAATTCTATAACTTTTGAATATAAAGTCGACCTAGTTCTGAATAGTCCTTCCACACCTCCCCTTGGCATGTCTCCCAATGTTGTGCCCTGTCAGATTCGTACAGTCCATACAGTCTCAATTTGCATGCCAAAAAAAACTCTTTTTTTCTCAATTTCCATGCCCGGATAAATAAGCCAGACTCTGCCAAATTTACCCAGAGTTTCCAAACTTAGCACCAGCTAGCTAGATTTAGCAAGATTTCGTCAGATTTGGAGGATCTCCGCTAGATTTGGTGGAACCGTCAAAATGTGCCACATGGAATATCCTCATTGGGCCACATGTCACATCGCCATTGGCCCAAGCCACATCACTGCCCACCACGTCAGCCTGCACAGTCATCGTATGGATTGTCACATGTCATTTGTATGAACTTCCACGTGTCAGTCTGTACAATCCACATCATCACCACCCAAAAATGCCAAAAAATCCTGCCATGTGTCAGCTCTTGCTGTTGCCATATCATCTTGTTGACTCCATATACCACTTCATTGTTTGTACAATGCCATGTCAGCATCCATACTGCCACATGTCACCCTACCATATTATCATCCATACTTCTACGTGCCACCCTACCATGTGTCACTTCCGTACTGGTCCAACTCAACTCGAAAATGCCAAAACTGCTTGACACGTGTCATCTTCTAGTGCTACCACATCACCCTGTTGATGTCATCATGACATCATGCTGACATAATCATGACATACTGTTGATGTCATCATTTAATTTGACCTGTTGACTTTGAATTTGACTTTGACCTTTTTTCCTATTTGACCTGATCTTTAGATCACGATAACTTCTGCATACAGTGTCCATTATCAAAAAACACATTAATGGCCGAAATTGACACGACGAGCCCTACACAATGGCACTAGTTTTGTCCGATTCTGAGAAATTTTATTTTTAGGCCTTTCTGGATCCATTTTGGATCAAAGAACTAAAGCAGAAGCAGAAAGCGATGACCATATCGAATAGGTTGAAAAGTGTACAGGAAATGAAGAATTTGCAAGCAGAGTTGAAGACTATACTAGAAGATAAGGAGTCAAGGCAGGATCAATTGGAACCACTACAAGAAGGCACACAAAAAATCCTTAATGATATTGACGTAGCAAAGGGTCAAATTAAAAAAAATAGTTTGGAGAGTGGGGAATTCTTGAAGGAGCATATTACTATGAAAATTGTGGATATTGTAGTAGAGAAGAGTGTGCAAGTAAAATCTCAAGTTGAAGAAGTTTCAAGAATGTTCCAAGAGCTAGAGAAGTCAGTGCAGGAAGAAAACAATACCTAAGTGGCTCGGGATGAGCCACATGTGAGTGTTGTGGGCCTGTTGGTACAAGACATTTTGGGGAAAATCATAGTAATTAATGAAGACAGTTAGGAAATGGACCAGAAAAGGAGCGCGTCAGAAAAAAAGGAAAAGCAGTGCCAGGAAACAAGGAAAGTCAAAGGAAGGAAGAAGGATGCAGATTGATGAGGAAAACAATTGGATTTTGGACCAACCACGCTTAGGAAGTTAGAATGTGGACAAACCTAATCCACTTAGGGTTAGTACATTAGGGATTTGGTCATTGTTGTAATGGTCTTTAACCCATTTTTGTAATATAAATAGAGGGTAGTAAGATATCAAAAGAGGTTAGTGAATGTTGAATGAATATTTTCCTAGAGAGCTAGTTTTTGAGTCAGAGATAGAGATATGAGCATAGAGACATAGATATGCATTGTAACTGAGGGTAAGGTCGCAATATTTGGAGCTTAGTACAATATTTTCATCCTCATATGTAATGCACACAATGCTATAAACTTGATGAAGACTAATAAAAGAGCGAAGAAAGCCAAATCTTTGTGGACGTAGTCAAGGGGGGTGAATTGTGGTAAACATTTGTGCCTGTGTGTGGAATGTTGTCTTATTTCTTGCAATTAATTAGTTATGATGAGGGTAAAATCATGAAGATGGGTAACACTTTTGCTTGTTTTATGACAAAAAAAACTGTATTTTCACAAGTTCTTCAACTTCCAGCATACAAAAGTATTTTTTTTATTTAGAATTTCACTTTACAGTAAAAACAAAACTTGTAAATAATTTTGTTATATTTCTAATGACTATTTTTAATTTTTTTTTATCAAGATTTGATACATCAATTTGACAATTGTTTAACAGTATGTTCCTTAAACATGAAAGGAATGATAATGAGTTATTGTTTTCCACAACAATGTATCTATTATTAAACTTATGTTTTTAAGAAATGAAATATACTGCAACAATCTACAGAGACTCTATTTTATTATGACTATAATTTTGAATCTAACGGATGAATATTATAATTTCTAGAATTTTTTTAAGTTGACCAAGATGAAAATGTTGCAAATTTTAAACACGTGTTTTTCTACACCTTGTATCTATCTTAATTTTTACTTAAAAGTAAAATCTAAAAATACCCTTTTGAAGAGAACAGTTTAACAATTATGAATATAAATTTTTCATAATTTTCGGTTGTGTATTTTTAGAGATGTGCATTTTTCATTTCACCGAATCATAATCTCACCTAAAAATATTATTTAGTGATTTTTTTATAAAATTAAATAAAATTAGATAAAAACAATGAAAATGAAAAC
>CBVK0101730769.1:0-27010 GCA_900067695.1 Picea abies | reverse complement strand
AGAGGGAGAAAAGGTCAAGGCCTTTGAAAACTTGAAAGTCTTCCAAGTCCAGAAGGAGGCGAGAAAGCTCAAGAGAGAGCTCCAACAACTGTGGGATCAACGACTGAAGGTTGGATATGGACTATCGAAGTTAGGTCTAAAGTTAGGTCTACATAGAAGAAGGAGGGTGCCAAGTCATTGGCTAGGAGTCTTTGAGAATCATAGGTGGATGGTCAGAATTATCTGTGGAGGACTCGTGAAATTGTGAGGACCGTAGGATCAAAGGAAGCTATAAGGTGGTTAGAGGTGGATGAATCCATCACCATAGGATCTAGGATCAACGTGAACCATTGATCATGCTTTGCATAGGCCACTGGATCATTTCATGAATTCAGGTATCATGAGCTAGGAGGCGAAGACCTTTGCGCTTCAAAATCCTGAGTAGCGAGATCGCTATTCGACCTGAACCATCGATTGAGGAGAACGGAGAGATGTGAGATTTGGCGCCTCGCTACATCACGTATCATAGGTTTGGCAATTCAAATAACTTCTTTTAGACTATAGAAGTCACGAAGTGCCAAGCACCGAGGGCTTGTATGAACATGTAGCACACCCGATATGTGGGACCGTGTGGTTGATAGGTGGCATAATAACCAATGCCCAAAGAAAAGTGGAAGCGGGTGACAGGTGGAGGACACATGTCGCCTGGGAAGGAGTCAACCCATTGATGACTTATCATGTATCGAGGACTTGTAAAAGAGGAGCACGAGGACTCAATACTCGAACTTGTGAAGTTACAAGTTGTGAGAGGTGCTAGATTGAGTCCCTAGCCAAAGGTCACTTGTAGAGGCGCTAGTGAGGAGGGAGCCATACCTGTATCGCATCTCGGGTATCAGTGTTTGGAGAAATATGAGTCGAGGTTATTTGACCCACAAACTCGTGAGTTGCGAGAAATTTCTTGTGCTAAGGCCCAGTTGTGGTCACATGGAGGTGTAAGGCGCACGCATGGTGTTAAATTGCACAGGGCGGGTTTACACAAAGTACCTATGGATCGGATTCGTGGAGTTCCAGTGAGGGCCCGAAAGAACTATTTTAGTTCTGTAGATTTGAAGAACAATGATCCTGTGTGGATCTCAGTCAGAGGGTTGGGGGTCTGCATCAGTGTGGTATCAAATCTTGATTTTGTCTATATATTTTAGGCAGAGTGCACTAGAGGAAAAGGAGTAGCCTGATACCATCAGTGCGGTATCAGAGCTTGATTTTTTCTGTATATTTCAGGCATAGTGAGATAGAGGAAAAGGAGTAGTTTGATACCATCATTGTGGTATAAAAGCTTTCTTTTGTCTATATATTGTAGGAAGAGGGAGCCAGAGGAAAAAGAAGACAAAATGTTGAAGCTTTGTGATGATTGTTGCAAGGTGCGTAGTAGTCAAATGGTACAGTCAGGTGGACTATAGGATATGCTACGAGTGCTCTCAGTTGCAGAGTGACAACAACAGGTTTTCTAGGAGGGAAAATAGAAGGTCAAAGATGGCTACTAAAGGTAATGAATGCAGTGAAAAGAAGAACCACCAGCAGATGAGTAAAGCAGAGATTGACGGAGAACTCACTGAGATAAGGGCGAGGATGGAAGAGCTTTGACTACAGGTGCAAAAGAATGCAAAATTGCGATGGGTATATGAATGGCCCATGAAAACAAAAGTAAAGTGGCCATTCAAGGAGTTCTTGGCTAGAAGACAACAAAGATTTTTCAAGAAATGGATGAGGTATGTTGAAAGTCTCATAGATGAAGAGGAGATGGTTCATATCTGTGAACCAGAGACTGGGAAGAATCTTAGCGATGAGGAGGAGAGATCAGTTTTAGGTCTCATGGGATGCCAGGAGGGTAGAGATGAATTTTAGAATTGCCAGGTGGGAAATGGAATGAGATCACTGGAGGATCTCATAGACTATAAAGAAGACAACAACAAAAATTCATATTGTCAGGTGGGCAATAATATAATATTAGCAGAGGATCTCATAAACTGCCAGGTGGGTAGAAGGGAACTTTCAGGTTGCCAATAGGACAATGAGATGAGATCGTTGGAGGATATCATAGACTACCAGGAGGGTAGAGAAGAAATCCCATATTTCCAGGTGGGAAAGGGAGAGAAGATGAGACTGTCTGAAAGTCTCATGAACTCAGGGATGAGTTTGGATTAGCGAGAGCAGCTGACAGAGAATATGAGCTCAGAGGTGAGTTCATATCAACAAGGACAATTGATAGAGAAGGAAGATTAGAAGAGCATTATGATGATTGGAGGAATAAGAGTATTCATACCAAGAAGTCAAGTGGAGGCTGATGCAAAGGATGAATATGCAGCAAAGGAAGAAGGATAGTCAGCAAAAACTATCACGAAAGAAGAATTGGGGTAGACATCAGGAGATACCCTAGCTGAAGGAGAGGAAGATGAGCATTCAGAAGAATGGCTCAAATATTTTAGCCAGGTAGCTAAAACAAAGGAAACTAGAGCACTGAAGCTGATAGCATAAGAAGAGCATGAAGATAAGATGCTCACTCCATGGGAGATGGAGCTAGAAATGATGGAGGATTGGTTGAACAATCCAGAACTAGTAGATGACTATCGAGAGAAGACAGGCATGAAGATGTTAATAGAGGAGCATTCCAAGGAATCACTTAGAAATTTTATCCAGGGATCTGAATAGATGACGATGACTGTAGTGTCGAGGCATGTAGTAGGAGATGAATCAGAATTCTAGTCTGAGGAGTAGCTGGAGGAAGCTGGAATTCAACTAGAACAAGGAGAAATGATAGAAGCAAAGCTATTAGAAGAGGAAGCTGAGAAGAGACTCAGTGATAAGACTACAAAACTAAATTTTGGAGCAAGGTGGCAAGTTGAAGACACAGGGGAAGAAGATAGTCTGGGGGATTGAGATGATCTACCCATTTGTAGGGAAGAAGTGCAGCGAGGCAGGCTGCAAAAGGAGAGCCAACCATGGGAGCTACTAGACGAGATAATTGAGGAGATCAGAAGGATGATGATCAAATCAGTAGAAGCAGTCAGCAAAGGGAAGCTAAGAAGAGGAGAACCTTCCATAGCAACAAAGTAGCAGAAGCAGTAGCAACAGCGAAGTGATGGAGTGGGTGGACTGCTACAGAGAACTGTTTGGGATCTAGGTGGGTTTCAACAATAGTACTGGGAAGCTCATGAGCAAGAGCTCATGATTTTTGTATCTGAGGAGTATGATGTAGGAGCATCACTCCACGTCATCAATCACCAGCCAACCAACACTTCAAGCATGCATTCAATGGAGAGGAGAGGTGCAACCCTCTCACTTTCAAATGTCAAATTTGAATTTAATGTATTAAATGTTTGTAAGGCCGGTAGAGCCAAGTCATGCCTTTGAGCAGGATGTAGTTAGTGTCACCTTTAATGGATAACATGTTGATGGGGATATAGATCCGATTCAGATTAGATGACCCATTCAATGTAATTCATTGTAATTCATGAGAGTTGGCGAGGATGGAGGGAAGAGCTCAAGGAGCCCATTTTGTAAAAAGATCATTTTATATCTGTAAGTAGAGTCGGTAGAGAGTTAGTCGATAGAGAGGCAGAGTAGAACAGAAAGAATAAGGAAAAGAGAAGAAGTTGTGTCTTTTTTACAGTCCAAGATCAAACACATTGTAATCAGGCATTCTTGATTAATATAAACAGAGCATTTTTTTTTGCATGTCATTCTCTGTTTGTTGATGAATGTCTTTATGTGTTTATGATATGTTGTAGATGTGTGTTAGTTTTCATTTCCAGGTCACAAAAAAAAGTTGTTTTTTGTTGAGTTCTTTGATTCTAGGTTTGGGTTTTATGTGGCTTTATGCAAGAGTGCATGACAAAGTAATGAGGTCTCTGTAAGCCAGTGCAAGGAGTGCACTTCTAAATTCTGCGGAAATTTAGACAAAGACATGCTAGGAGGGAGCACCAGCTGAAATCATTGACCCAGAGAGAAACCTCAAGGTTTCTAAACACCTTGGAGGTAAACCTATGTAGAGGAAGGCACAGAGATAATAGAATCACTGAGGGTTATGTGGAAGCTCTGCTAGGAGGGCATTTAGAAAAGTGCATAGGGTGCATGGAAGGAACTCTATGTCGAGTTTAGTGAGAAGACAAAACGTCTGAGGTTCTATAGAGCTCTGCTAGATCGAGTGAGTGTGAGGAGTGCATAGAAGGACTCTTTTCGAGTTCTGTTAGAAAGAGAAGTGTCAAGGAGAGATGCTCACAGAGTTGCAGAATTCTTTTTTGGCTCAACAAGGAGTGCTTGAGCAGGGGGATGCCAAAAGGGCACCAAATTTCCCTTTGAAGGAAAAGAGGAGGGGCGAGACCCTTAGATATTGAGAAATCTTGAGAAGCTTAGGAGGAAAAACATTCCTAGAACATAGGAGAGACCCAAGGAAAATCGATCTTGTAAAGGGAGCAAAGGTCAAGGCCTTTGAAAACATGAAATTCTTCCAAGTCCAGAAGGAGGCGAGAAAGCTTAAGAGAGAGCCACAACAGCTGTGGGATCAATGATTGAAGGTTGGATATGGACCGTCAAAGTTACATCTAGACAATAGAAGGAGGATTCCAAGTCATTGGCCAGGATTCTTTGAGAAGCAGAGGTGGATGGCATAATTCTCTATGGAGGATTCGCGAAATTGCGAGGACCATAGGATCAAAGGAAGCTGCAAGGTGGTTAGAGGTGGATGAACCCATCACCTTTGGATCCAGGATCAATGTGAACCATTGATCATGCTTTGCATAAGTTTTTGGATCATTTCATGAATTTAGGTATCATTATTTGACCCAAACCGTCGATTGAGGAGAAAGGAGAGCCAGGAGATTTGCCACCTCGCTACATCACGTATTAGAGGTTCAGGAGTTGAAATAACTTCTTTTCGACTACAAAAGTCACGAAGTACTGAGCATTGAGGGCTCGTATGAAGATGTAGCACACCCAATAGGTGGGATCGCGTGGTTGATAGGTGGCATAACAAGAAACACCCAGAGAAAAGTCGAAGCAGGTGACAGGTGGAGGACACATGTCGCCTGGGTAGGAGTCAACCCATTGTTGACTTATCACGTATCAGGTATTCGTAAAAGAGGAGCACGAGGACTCAACACTCCATCTCGTGAAGTTATGAGTTTGGAGAGGTGCTATATTGAGGCCCTAGTTGTAGGTCACTTGTAGAGGCGCTAGTGAGGAGGGAGCCATACCCGTATCGCATCTCGAGTATCGGCATTTGGAGAAAGAGGAGTCGAGGGTCTTTGACCCATGAACTCGCGAGTTGCAAGAAAGTGCTTGTGCTAAGGCCTAGTTGTGGTTGCATGGAGGTGTAAGGATCACACCTAGTGTTAAATTGCATAGGGTGGGTTTACATGAAGGACCTGTGGATCGGATTCGTGGGGTTCCAGTGAGGGCCCGAAAGAACTATTTTAGTTCTATGGATTCAAAGAAGAACGATCCTGTGTGGATCTTAGCTAGAGGGTCGGGGGTCTGCGTCAAATGAATGGAGGGTGAAGGTGATGTGAATTTACTGCATGTCACTCCATACCCCTCCCATTGGCCATCACCTTGGTTATTGTTCAAATGTGTTCATTGTGGCTAAGATACGACTTTCAAGCAGAAGAAGAACTACTTAGCCAAGATCACGTTTTAAGGTTTTCATGGTTACAGGTATGTCTTTTCACCATCCATGAACTCACCCTGGTTATGAAATAGATATTGGATCAGTGATGTATGGGTTTGTGCTTTCCTTAATTCTGGCGACTATTTAAAATTGTGATATTTTTATGGGATGAATGGTTGGTGTGGTTTTCATTGTGATAACATTTGAAGTCACAGTTCATTGATCATTCTATGTGTTAAAATCCATGAAGGTTCTTTGTCCTCCTTATTGGTCTTGGTTGAAGGGTTTCATTCATTCCATATCGGTTGGCCATATCCACACATTCTTATCACCCTACCCAGTCGTTTTTGTTGTTATATGGCTTCTGGATTTGAAACACCTTGTGTCACTATGCATTGTTTCAATTGGGTATGGGTTCGTTCATGTTACCAATGTTTGCATAGTGGTTTATGATAGCCATTATGCCAAAGGAATTTCTTAAGGTTGATTTCTTTTTCTCAACTTTGTTTATCTCAACATTATTTAGTTGATTGGGAAAACCATGAGGGTATACCCTGCGTGTTCTAATTATGGTTACAGGACCAAAGTAAATCCTTTCTCATCTGTTAATAGTGTCTCCTATCACAGTATTTCTCACCTATATGCGAGGTTATTTGTGGCATTCCCTATGTGCTCACCATATGGTCTTAGAGGTTCTTACCTACTGTTAGGGTTCGACTCCAGTTCCCTTGTGTCGGTCCACAAAACGAGCCCTTGATTACTCAAAGCCTGGCCTTGAGAGAGGGAAACATTATGTCTTGTAGGATATATGGCTGGTTGTTATGAGTTGGTGGTGTACTATCGACAATGTTTGATTTCTGGCTCGTCTCTTTTGATTATGTTGGCAGTGGTGTTGGTTTTTTTATTTAGTCCCTGCATTGGTTATTATGACAATCAAATTGATAATCTCATCTTGGTAAATTGGTTGGTTGGAGAAATGGATTGAATACACAATTGTTGTCTCTTACATTGTAGTTTTTGAATTTTTAACCCAGCATTAGTTTATAATTTTTAAGTCACAATGATGCTTCATCCATGATGCATGGGTATGTGTGGCCTTCCTACATCATGTTAGGTTGAGTTAATAATTGTTGTGACTATGTGTTTTAAATTTCCAAATGGGAGTATTGCAATCATGATAATTATGGCATGGCCATCCAATGTATATGCTATGGACATTATTGATTGTGTCATCATAGATGGTCATAGGTTTTTAGGCAATATGGTTTTATTGTATGATGATCAAATTGAAAAATGGGATTGGGCACACTGTTGTTGACTCCTTGTATTGAATTGATATCTCAGCATCATTAATGTTTAGATTCAGAATAATTAGGTTGCTCTTGCATTTTTTTGAATGGTCTATGTATCCCACAACATCGTATGAGTTGAGATGGTGATTGTTTCTAAATGGCTAATTTTTTGATGGAACAGACTAGAACAATTGACTATGTGTTCATTTAGAAATTGTTTTAAATATTAACTAGGACAATTGGGTAGAAAAAAAACTCCTACAGGTTGTTGTGGAAGGCATATTGTCTTGTTTTGATGATACTATGTTAATGATTTAATTGCGAACAGTGAGCAAGTAATACATAGAATTGTATGAGTTATACATGGTGGTTGTTTAATTGAGCACAATGAATATTGGCTGGTGTTGGATCTTTTACATTTGATGTAGAATGGTTATGTATTACTTAATTAATTTTATGAACAATATCCACTCTCCTCCCTACCATTATCTCACGTTTCGCTAATTACAACCCCATCGCCTTCCCATATTCATTTTTCACCCCCTGTTCCTAAAATTTAATTACAGTTAAAAGGAATTCTATATGATAACAGTTGAAGTCACAACTTCTTGGATGGATTACAGTGACATATTCTCTGGTTTACATCGTAGTTGATTTTTTGTTTCTGTGAGAAGTAACCATGAATATTTTCCCCCTCATTTTATCATTTTTCTCTCAATACAAACCCCTCACATATCCCAGGACCTTTTGTTCATTCCTTGCTCATTGACAACAATTAAACAATTTGTATGGATTGGATTGCATGAATCTGATATGTTGTTCAGAAAAAACTTATTTCATAGTTTTAAGGGGTTGTCATGTATGGTTGTTAATGGAACTATTTGCTAATAAATTATGTATACATGAATGATCTCTTCAAACAAAAGGCTGAAAACCGAGGCCCACCATGCCCCTGTTGAAGGGAAAGCCATTATTTCCCCTTCCTCATCCTCCAATGGCTCTGATAAATCTGCATCTTCCTGGATGCATTTGGGGGATTATTTCTCTCATATGATTAGCGAGATGAGACCTATAGGCTCCACACGAACTAAGGAAAATTCATAAAGATTAAAAGGTGATAGAAACAATAAGGGAAAGATTGCCTAACAGACTGGAAAATATGTTTTTTGAGTTTTATTTAATTATTGTTGATGACAGTTGACTTCAGAAGTTTTTTTGGACAACATGTTTTCTTTGGATATATGAGTAACATATTTTTGAAAATAATTTCAAATATCAATGAGATAATTTTTTAAATATGAATGTTATGATGGGAGTCACAAGGAGGGGTGTTTTGTTAATTAACTATTTATGTTATGATTGTTAAGAACTAAAGGGACTCAAAAGGGGTCCCACCTACTAGTTATTATTTATTTAGAACCATTATTATGACTATTAATTTTCCCCCTAACTAAACAATTGGTTGATTTTTTAATTAACTTAACTAATGAGGTGGTTTAACTACCTCAACCAATTCTAATTTGCTTAAAGTAAAAAGGAAAGGGAAGAACAAAGGATATAGAAGGAGAATCATACTAAGGTTTTCTCTTTGAGTTTGTGTTGAGATAGTTTAGTTTTCATTCATTCCTTAATTGATGACAAGCCTAATTATTTTTTATGATAGCAGAGTCTTATTGTAGACAACAATATTCAAGGCTGAATTACATCATTTAGACACTTGTTTTTCAGAGGTGTTGATCTATCTTTGATAGTCTGTGTAGACTTTTTTTTGTGAATTAGTTTTCATGACTGACAAAGGCTATTGTGTAGAGTCGAGTGGGAAGCAATCTGTGGAAAGATGATCCATATTTTAGAGTTTAGTTTTGATTTTCTATCATAGGTCCTTTTGTATGTTTCATCGGGGACATCTAAGTTTGACTTTGGTCGAAAAATTCTTCATGAAATTTTGTAAAGAGAATGACTCTTTGATGAATTGGAATGAAATAAAGGATTTCTTTATGTCTCATATGTCTTGATTATCATATTGGTGTCATTAATTCTATCTCTACATTTATTTCAACAACTATTATATTCATAAAATCATATAAATAATGAATTTTCCAGCAAGCTTTTATTTATAAAAAGACTAGACTAATCACTTGTAATCAATACTTGTGAGTTAGGATATTATTTCTGATGGCTATAAACATAGGGTGACATTCCCATCTATTTTATTTTAGCCAATCAGAATCTGAAAATGCTTGAGTAAGATCAATTCATATCTTTTCCTCAATAATTGGTCCATGAGATCTATTTAAAGAGCATGTAGGATCATTTGTCGATGATTGATTGTAAGAAACTCTTTGTAACATATTTTATTTTTCATTAACAAATTTCTCCATGTGGCCATGTTGGTTGGGGCCATGGATTTTTCCCCGTATGGGTTTTACCACGTAAAAACATCAACGTGTTAATCTTTGATATGGTTGTATGAGTGGTTACTAAAGGTGTTCCTGCTCCATTGGAATACATGTGTTTTTTAACAATGATTTGTTGGATAGGATTATGGTTTCCTTAATGTTTTGACTTGAATTTTTTCATCCATCCATCAACATCCAAATCTTCCTCTATTCTTTCATTGTGAACCTGAATATATCTACAAGGGTATCCTCTTGTATCCCTTGCCAATAAATTATGTTTTCAAATTTATTTTTTGTCTCAGTGTATTGGCTCTTTAATTCATTTAATTGATTATATAGGGTAATGATTTCTTCTTATTAATCCTAGATTACATTCAACTGGGTGAAGAATCTTTGGTGTTCTTCTCTTAACTCTTTACTAGCCTTGTTATCTTCTTCTTTCACATTTTCGAGCACAGTTGTCCCTTTCTTTCTTTATTTCAACTCTTTCTCCAGTCTTTGAATCTTTTCTTCATATAACCTTCAACTTTCGTTGCTCAGAAATATCCATTTCTCCTTGGTGCTCTACTCTTAATCTTTCTATATTTTGTGAATGTGATATTTTCAGGGTATATAGTTCATCTATGTGTAAATGTACAGTTTATGTGGATTTTTGCTTAAAATTATCCTCTAAATGAGCTTTCTAGAACTTTAGTTGCTCCTCCAATTTTGCTACTCTTTCCTTATAGTTGTCTAGTGTAGCACTTAACTAGAAGATAGAGACTAATTTTCCCCTTGCAAATGCACTCAGGCCTAAAGTTGTATCTATGGCATTGACTTGAGGGTATGGTCCCAAATTCCATGAAATTATATTTTCTAAGGATCCTTTGTTGGGAGTGTTTGCGATCCTTTTCCTTTTAGCTAACCTTTTTCTCATTTCCCCTTTTTGAGTTGTTGTAAAAGTATTTTCTTATAAGTACTACAACATCATTGAACTCTATCAATTGATAATATATTGAGAAACCTCCCAGTATTGTGCTCAATGGTGTACCAACATTTATATGTGAGATCAGTAGTGTAATTCCCTTAATAGTACTAGGGTTGGCCTCTTTTCTTTTATCCTCTTCTATTTTTCTTTTATTTTTTCTTTTAGCTTCTACCAACTCCTCTTATTTCTTCTTTCTTTATTCCTCCTTATTTTTTTCTTATTCCTTCTTCTTTCTTTATTCCTCATTCTTCTTCCTTCATTCCTCCTTCTTCCTCTTTTCTTCTTCTGCAACTTTCTTCTTTTCTTCCTCTTTCTTTTTCAGCTCTTCTTTTATAGCCTTTTGGGATGCTTCTTATTTCCTCTTTTCCTCTAAATATGTATTTCTCTTTTCCTCTATATTGTCCTTTTCCTTGTCTTCTTTTACTTTCCTCCTTGTCTCTTCCGCTTCCTTCTATTTTTTGAGTTCATCCTCCTTTTGTTTATCTTCTTCTTCTTTTTATTTCTCCCTTAGTTTAAATATCTCTTCTTCTTCCATAGCTCTCTTATACATTTCTTTTTCTTTGGTCTCCTAGGATTTATTTCTCTCATCTTCTTTATGTACCTCAATAACTAAAAAAAATCCCACTATTCTTTGGTTGTCTTCCTTTTTTCTTCTTCCTCTAGATGTAATATTTCTTTTCCCGGTCCATCCTAAAAAAAATTTAATACCTCTTCAAAAAATGGGGCTCCTTCAAAAATATCCTTTGAATTGTTTGCATCATGTACAAAAGGGTGTATCAACACCACATATTTAATATGGTCTCTTAAAATACCTTTCAAATCATGCCTCCTAACTTCTCCTCTGCATAAACATATTCCTTTTAGAACCATGGTTTCTTTTCTAGCATGAGGGACATTTAATAGGGTGAAACTTCCCACTTTTATGGGAAAAATGGGCCAGATTATTTTCAAACTTATAGCTAAAAATGAATTTCTCCCTTCCTCCACGGTTTGATAAGCAATATCCCTACCCATTAGCTTGTTAGGGAGATATATGGGAATATGTGGGGCATGTGCACAACCAAATATTTCGATATAGGTATAATGCTTACCCATATACCAATCCCTTATGTCCTTCAAAACTTCAATAACTCCTTGAGATATCCTAAGAGGGTTCTGGTTGAATATTACAAAAAATAATGGTGTCGGGAAATGGTCACATATATATAGATACTTATTATAATTATTGTCCCATAATTAAGAGAAATATACATTAATAGGAGGTAATACGGGGTTCCAGTCCCATCACATAGCAGGAAAATGTATGGAAGAACATACATCATCTAACAAATGAGAGGAAATGAAAAAACCTAGTTTTTTCAATCATGGAGATTCTTTAGCATTTTGAAAAACGTTGAGTGATAGGATATGCACCAAATTGAATATTTTCCCTACCTCGGCCACGAATTATTCCAATGGTGTCCACTCCAACTCAAAATGTGTGTAGGTTTCTTCATTGTACAACCTATAGATCATAGACGTCAACAACTGGTAGGGTTTCTTGAAATATTGTATAGGGTACAATATGTTGTCTTTCGAAGAAAATTCCATGTCTTCATTCCACCATTCTTTTACTATTTCAACCATGTTGAGGTGGTATTCTTTGAATCTATCCAAGAATTAATTATTTAGGTAGGAATTAGACTTTTGTAGATGATATATGGAATGAATATCTTGTAGATTCAATGAGGCTATTGGAACTTTAAAATCATTAACCACTATGGTTGTCTCTATGTCTAAATGGGAGAATACCCACCTTGAAGTATCATTGTAGGGAAAGAGTGTGATTCTCACAACAAAAGCATATAATACATTTTTCTTTATATTCACATATATTTATATATATTCATATTCCATGGGAAAATCCTTATTGATGAATATTTTGTAGATATAATTCCAAGTAAGACAATCATTCATCCCATTGAAATAGTGTGTTTCATATAAAAATAATTCATCTAGAATTTTTACTTGGGTGACAACATTTTTAGTCGATAGCTTTCCTCTTCTTGTATGGGCTTTCAATATCTTGTGCTTTTGAACTCCTATACAATTCAAAGCAGGACTAAGTTTTTCAGAACAATATAAGTGAAAGAAAATGATATCTCAATTTAACCATGACCTTACTTGGATGCTTTACAGTTTATCGCTGCAAATATCAATTAGCCAGAAAATCCTTTTCATGGAACTCTTTTACACTCAATACTTTGAACAATGAATATTATGGGGTTCAAATTGGGTTTTAAACATGTAATCGCTACCTATTACTAATGCAATAAATATGGATAGGCATGTTGACGTTGCTTCACGCTTCCACGTATCCTTATGAATGTTGCGGAGGTTAAATCCAAGTTTCATCTAGAGTTGACTAACAAAATCCCCAGAGCATCGACATATCAATCCTTAGCCAAGGTTGAATAAGGTCTCACCTGATATGCAGAGAGGATCAAAGAGATGATAAGGTCTTGTGTCATGGATGAAGGACTAAACAAACCAAGATCCATCTAGGATGGCATTCATACATTTCATATCCAATGACATACTATTATTAATAAGTAAAACAATGCACACAAAACTCTAAATAAAAAATGATAAACACACAACATATCAGAACTATTGCATCTTTATTATTCCTTTCATTCCATTCAACACAAGCATACAGTAAACAAACTGCATTCGACAACAAAAGAGTTGCATGTCATGTTTGATATAATTCCCTAGAAGTACAACATGTTGTGCTGATTTGAAAATACCAAATGAGTGTTGATACCAACTTGATTTGAAATAACAAAAATCTCTAATACCAACTCAGCCCAAAAATCCTTAGATGTTAATTAGTTCATAAATGCATATAAACATCCAACCAGATTCGATAAATTGAAGATTGAACTGAGTATTTGAAAAATATCATGTGAATGTCTTACTTATCCATAAACTTCATTAACTAATAAATATAACTTGCAGAAATAATGAGTACCAAGAGAGAAATAGACCATTCTTATTAATTCTCAAAATGATAAAAATTACAATGAAATGGTCTTTAAAATTTTCAAATTATGAATACACCCTTAAAGTTGGATACTCCAACCCAGAAACATAGGTCACCATTAAAATCCTCACCAAATTATGAGAAGAATAAGTATAAACTTGACTATATTTTGAACAGGTGCCCAGAAAGCCCTTTTTACATGTATAACGAGACTATGGGTCTCATACATGTCAATATGAACCAATACTTCCATATAAACCACTTTTATACAAATTTGACATTACCGTCATCATCCTCTTGAAAAATCGATAAAAATGAGTGTAAACACCATATACCTTTCTCCAATAACTCAATAGCACACAAAACAAAGAAAATCCAAACCAAGAACACCTCTTGCACGTAAAATGATGAAAATATAAATTGGAATGAACTTCAATGCAACATGCTCCCATTTGGAACAAATTTCCATGTCTATACTTGGTCTAGTGGTTATAATTTTAGAATATACCTCGAAGATCATGGGGTTGAACGACCAAAGTAGAAATTTGTTGGTATTTGTTATAACTATATATCCATACATTAAATACATTGGGTTATGAAATATATATATATATATATATAGGTATGTATGTATGTATGTATGTATGTATGTATGTATGTATGTATGTATGAATGTATGTATGTATGTATGTATGTATGTATGTATGTATGTATGTATGTATGTTTATTAAAATATATAATAACCCAAAACCAATGAATTGACCACCTTGGAGTTCGTACATGAACCATTATTGGCCAATCCAGGCCTGCCATGTGGTAGCCCGTAATTGGTCCAGCTCACACCATGCCATGTCACTTTCCAACTATATTGTATGGTCATTGCCACTTGGTGCTTGTTGGTAGTGCCACATCATTTCCTTGTCATTTCCACGTCAGTGTATCGATGTTTACTATACCTTCCCCCTGTCACATGCCACATCAATGTATGAATTCCACATCATATGTACAAATGACATGTGGCACATTTTTATTGGTCCACATGGACCCCTAAAAATGCCAAAAATGAGTGACACATGGCAGCCTCTTGTGCTGCCACATCACCTTTTTCACATCATCATGACATCATCCTCTGCCCTATACAGACATGCCATGTGACAGCCATGTGACAGCCTGTGGGCCTGCCACATGGTACCCCTAATTTGACTCTTGAACTTTAACAAAAAATTGACATCATTGTAAAGATATCACTGAGATCTAAACGATCACACCTAGACCACTTTTTGAGCATTCTGGATTCTCCTGGATCACACTTCCCCACTGAAGAACTTATGGACCTCCAAAAGTATGGATCATTCATAAATACATTCAGGACACTTCCACCTCACTTGTGCAGTATCATCCATCCTTCCTACTTGGATAACAAGCACCTGGCTCACCAAAACCATAATGAAGACTGAAACAACATTGTCGACCAAGTTAACCATTCCCTTAAATTCAAAAACTTTGTCATTCATTGTTGCAGCTACTAACCATACTCCATTGATTAGCAATAAATTGAACAACAAAGCCGCATATATAGATGCGAAAGAGAATCAACCATCAACATATTTTCCCTTCTTAACAAGAACAGCATAAACCAAAGGACCTGTTTTTCTTTCAATTGCAGGTTGTGTTGATGAAAAGATATGAAAAAAATTTGACCCACATTTTTGAATCTTACCTAGATAAGGTAAAATAAGTGGGATTATAACCATATGTTTATAACCAAAATAAAAAAATTCAATTGATTTGAGAGAAATAAGTATGAGGAACCAAAGTTGTCTTTTATGGTTAAATATGCATTAAAGAAAGAAAAGAAAAATGTTTTTTGTTTATATGAGAAATTAAATAACAAGCAAAATTTAAATATGATAAATAACACAGAAAATACATATGTGAGACCAAAAATCAACATAGCCATTTTATTGATTGCATTTCAAGTTACAACCACAACCCTTTTTTCATACCTCTGTGAAGGTAAGGACCAAAATCAAACTTAGAAATATTTGGTGAGCACTAAACAAAAGACTATGATGTCGAGAAGAGACCAAGACTATAGATGTTGGATCAGACTAGCCAAAAATGCACCATTTCTTGACTCTTCTAAAGCATGCTTCTTAGAAATGCTTCTCAGTTCTTAATCTTACCACTTGCAATAAGACCCTTTATCAAAATTTTGTTTCATTGTTCTCTCCCTTTGTCCCTTCAATTGATTTCTCTTTTATCTCCTCAAAGTAGTTGTGGTACTTCTCAACTACTTTTAGTTATTTAGGGACAAACAATAAATAATTATAGTAAATAGATAAAGGGTAATATAAATAATAACTAATAGGTGGGACCCCTATTCTTTTATTGATCTTTAAATTTTCAATTTCCTCCTTGTTCCCCCATATTATTTAAATAAATTAATAATACCACCTCATCAAATATATACACAAGCATAGAAATATTGATTTAGAACATCCCTTGTATCTCCCAAAATACCATCCATATATATCAGATAAGTAAAGTATGTTTGCAAAAATAAAATATTATTCTGTTGTAAAAATATGAAAATGCGAATAAAATATTCATTGAAACAAATAACACCATCACATCAAAAACCATTTTTTCTATGGGAGGCAATTTTCTTCTTTTCGTTGCTCACTATGTGTATTGTCTTATTTGTATGTGAGCTTGCCTTAGTAGAATTTTGTTCCTAAGATACCTTGGGGTGAAACTCACTGAAAGCATGGGGGTGGTCTGTTATGAGGAAAATCTCTCTATGTCTAGGGTGAACCACAACAGATAGGTATGACTGTAGAAATTGACTCAATTCCATCATATGCTATATAAACTAATGTGCAAGAGAGATAATAAAGAGGCCTACCTCATCCAAACGTTTGATGATCTCCACCGTGGAGCACTTTGACCCAAAGCTTTATACCTACAATGAGTTCTCAACAAACAAGAAGAGAAAGCATATAGTGATAATATAAAAGGTTAGCACATTAGATAGCATAATCCATTAATATACAAAACAAACATGCCCATGGATAATAATTCATATATTTGTGCGATATCAATTGGATGGGAAAGGAGTATTTCTATTAATAAATGATCAACATAAGTGAAAACATTACAGACTTCTGTGTTGGCATGGTTTGGAACCAAGAAACCGAGTTCCTTCCAACTAGGCCTCCACCACTTCAATCCTCCACCAAAGGCAAGCTCATATAAGGGAGACAAAGAGGTTTTCCATCAATAAGGGAAGATATTGGGGGCTGGACAACGTGTTCATACTTAAAGGACAAAGGGATACAGACTCAATATGAATTAAATAATTTCTCCAGAGTAACTTTGCTCTCAAAGTTGAATTCTCTCTCCTTTTCCATAGCTCAGAATTGACTTCTTTGTAGCCTTAAAAATGCAACTGAAGGGCCAAGTCAGAACATTTCCAGTATATGGAAGACCAAGGACTAGAGATCTCCTATCGTGACTTGGGAATCTGACATTTAATTTTGATTTTATGGAACAAATCCCAATGTACATGGGGTTGTAGTGGAGCAGCCAACATATACACTTACTTATAGCTTGCAAGGTTCATACAAGTGGAAAATTATTTATTTTTGTCTTAGGATTTATCAATTAGGGAAAGTAATTCTGCGGGGGGGAATGGAATAAGTCCCTGTCTGCAATATTGCATAGGGTGAAGCAAATCTTGCTCTAACATATGCCCCCTAATGTGTGAGGTCAGAGGAGTATCTGCGATGGAAGAAATACATTATAAATAACCTAGGAGTGGAGTGGTAGAGAACCAACTGGATGAAATCAATCGCTTATTACATTCTGCACTGACTTTTCATACAAGGATGCCAAAAATACACTACATATCCATGTGAAAATATACGAAATAAGTGTCTATGGCCATGAATAGGCAAATACAAATGTGGTTACATGCCAATAGTTTTCATGGTCACGAACAAGGCCCAATAGAACTAGTCTCAAAACCAATTTGAAGATATATGTATACCATGGAGTACAATATGATCTCCCATGATCAATGAAGTCATATAAGTATTGGTCCAATGAAAAGTAAGCAACAACTCAGGAAAGCTATGGCCACATAGTGTTGTCTTCAAGTCTTCTACACAATCCGCCAAAGGTGCAAGTCTACATCATGTGAATAGATTTGAGGTCGAACATAATGACACATTGTTTGATTACCGGTCATTGATGTATACTATTAACAAACACGAGACAACCTACCGATAATGAAAGTAGGTATCAAGGAACTGAGTACATTCTTACAAGTGTGAATAGAGGATTCAATGTCGAACACCTGAAGAATCCATCGATCAGGAGACATTGAGTTATTTCCAATTGATGATGGAAAGAGAGCCTTCCACTGATGAATGCAAGCCTCAAAGTACTCATAAGACTCTAGTTCTTGTTTCCATAATAAATGAGCTGATGTTGATGAAAAGAGACCCACTGAAAGGAGATAATTAAGGCATCTCTCATCAGTTAGCATGAGGTACAAATCAGGAGATTCATGATTTGGTGGAAATCAGACGAAGAAAAGGTTCACAAATCAATGACCACGTGTGTCTTTCGTGTGTGCCAAGTGAAAGCAATACATGAAAAAGACCCTCTGAATAGTTTCCAATGATGAAAAATTGTTGACAAAGGTGAGGAAACCACCAATAAGGATAATGGAATCCAAGAAACTATACGAATCCCAATGTGTGAATAGATGTCTTGCCGTCGAACACAAAGGAAACCACCCATTCAACAACCAATGATTAAATGTCGATTGTTGGGTTCAAGGTTACCTACCAATTATGAAAGTAGGGCCAGGGTGCATGATAGGACTACAATATCATGTGATCCTGAGACAAACTAAGGGTATGGTTGGCATGCAAAGTCAAGAGTTCTGAGAAGTGGCCAACATGGGTTGATAGACTTCTTTTGAAAAAGTGCATCAGACATATGGTGAACTCTATTAGCATAGACCCAATGATAAAATCATGAGATGCATGAGGCATCAATGAAGTTCTCTATAGAGACAGGAAGAGTAACCAGTCGGTAGAGAAGACTTTGTAACGAGCTCATCTTCCTAAGGCCATGCTAAACCAAAAATTATGATGAATGGACTCAAATAACTTTATGCTCTATTCAAAGGTGACATGACTACAGACGATATAAAATAATACTCCCTTCCCGACCGTCTTTTTTTTTTTTTCATAACAAACGAATGCTATGATACAGTGGAGAAAATGAGTGTTGCAAGTAAGCAAAACTAGTTCCAGTAGTGGAATGTACCTATGCTCAATGCAGGGAAATGCATATGGGATATGGAAACTCAGGGGAAAGTTACCTCCTAGGTATAGGGTGTCAAATTGTGATGGACATAAACAAGGCTATTCTTGGTTGAGGATGCAAAACTGTTGAGCCAAACGGTTTATAACACAAAGAGGGAAACAACTATAGGATCAAAACTGCAAGCAATGGCATGAGATGCAATCACAACTTGATGCCAAAAAAAAATTCCTTTTTTATGTATTTTAGTCTACTTGATGTGAAACAGGGATAAACTTCTGCCAAATAGACGTCTTTTCAAAACCAATTTTATGAGTATGAAAGAGACAATCTCACTCGAAAATCTTTTCACTTTTTTATAACGAGTCGGAAATTATATTAAGTAAGACTCACGACCTTTCAAATCCAATTTAACGAGTGTGAAAGGAACAAATCACTCGAGAATATTTTCTCTTTTTGAAAACAAGTCAGAAAGGAGCTTAACTAAGACTCACAAACTTTCAAGTCCAAATTAACGAGTGTGAAAGGGACAAATCACTCGATAATATTTTTTCTCTTTAGATGAGTCGGAAAAGGCCTTAAATCAGACTCGTGGATGTTGTTCTAAGAAACATATAATGGGGGAGTCTAAGGCTCTCGTGAAGGACTTATATGAAAGGTCAGCAACTTACGAAGAGTTGACACAAGATTGGGAAAACCCAAATCTTTCCAAGTCGAGGGGGATAAAATACTTGCAGAGGTTTCCTTATATACAATATATCGAAGAATGCCCCTTATATGGAAGGGTGTAGAGGAAGGAAGTTGAGGCTCTACAAGATCATTCCAATCAAAGGAAACCACCCTAGGACTTGGAGGAAGCATACTCAAAGAGAGTGGAATGCTCCCTTGTGTAGAAGGTATAGCACTAGAAATGCTAAGGACATGGCATAGAAGGTATAGAACTAGAAATAGAAGAGAGTGATCGACTGAAAATTGCATTGACATGACCAATCCCTTAGACTTGTCACTCTCCAAGAGAAGAGTGGGTTCGATCAAATATTTCATAGGAATGAACACTTCTTCAACCATTGGTTGAATAGGATGCAAGAAAAAAAGGTCAAGAGATGGATCACTCCCAAAAATAGTACTGATGTCAGTCAAAGATTGCATCGACATGACCATTGGTTGAACATGATGTGAGACAACAAGTTTAAGAGATGCATCGATGCATCACCCCCAAACATAGGAGAGGTGTCGATCGAAGATTGCATCGATAGGACCATTAGTTGAATAGGATGTAAGACAACAAGGTCAAGAGAAACATCATCCCCTACAAGAAGAGGACTGTCAGTCGAAGATTGCATTGGCATGACCGTTGTATCAACCATTGGTTGAAAAGGATGTGTGATAACAAGTACCAGGGAAACATTACCCTTAAAAATGGGAGTGAGGTCAGGTGATGATTGCATTGGCATGACTTCTGTGTCAATCAATGAAGAAACAGAGTGTGGAGAAACCCTAGATGCCTTAGAATCCAAAGGGCCCTTAGGCGAGCCCCATGCTTCAGGTATCCCAGTAGTAACTTGACACAAATGGGTAAGGGGACTTCCTTTGCAAGTCCTATAAAGGAATTTAGGCTTATGTCTGAGACATCTAGGCTTCTCAATTCTCCCAGTGTCATTCCCAATAGCTGGTGACATGCTCACAATGTGACTGGCATAGGTGAGAGAGTCATATCCTACATGATGTATAGAGGTTATATATGTGACATTGATATGACTCGAGGCGAATAGAATGATGCCCCCAGCATGACTAGCAGTGGTTGGTTGTAGGTTGTCAACATGACTTGCATAGGTTGTCAACCCATCTCCAACATGACTGATAGAGGTTGGTGATGAATCCCCAACATGACTAGCAAAGTTTGTTGATGCATGTGTAGTGTGACTAGCAATGACTAGGTTTGTGCACCCAACATGACTTGTAGTAGCTAGTTGCGGTTCATCAACATGACTTGTAGAGGTCGACGACCAATCTCCAATGTGACTGCAGAGGTTGGTGATAGAGTTCCAGTATATCTGGCAGTGACTGGACTATCGGTGGGTTGTGGCATTTGAGACCAAGTCCAAGGAAATATTGGTTCTGAGAAATTACAAGCCAAGAAGGATCATGGTTGACACCCTCTCCCTCTCTGGCAGGATAGTATCGTCCTCCATACTGATTCATAAATGGTTATAAGGACATCAACACTAAAGTAGATGTCTGTGAAGAGGCAAAATCATGATGAGGATTACTCAAGTGAGGATACATGTTGCCCCCAGACAAAGGAATTTCATGAAAGGGGTTTCCCATACTATAAAAATAACTTCCCCTGGATGAAACACCAGAGGACAAATGAAGGTCCGCCATGGGAAAAGTGTTCGTAGGAACCGACACAGTGAAAGAAGGATAAGTGAACAGAGTGTAATAAGTAGAAAGATTGCCTAACTGGGAAATTACTTCTCACATAGTGGAATCATAGGAAGGAAGATTCCAAACTCCTACCGTAAGAGGTGTTTGAAGGATATGACTCCAACCAAACGGAGAAGGAGAATAAGGAAGCATCATGCCCCTAGACCCAAAACTTGTATTCGCATAAGGAGGTGAGACAAAGGATGGCAAGTGCAAAGATATATTGGGCATACCCTGAGAAAATGATTATAAGCCCAAGGCATTGACTGAGTATCATAATTCTTCCCACCATTATAAAAATTGGGCGGATTTTTCCCCATGAAATGAGAGGGCATCATGGGGTGGGTAGTGGTAAATGAGGGAGCAAAAGGGACTCCACTATCCATGATAATGAAAAATCAGTATAGACCCCTAAGGTCAACTAATAATCAAAGATCACACCAAAAGTCAAATGACTAATATGCATGAAAACAGGGTAAAGTGGTTGAGTAGCCCCCCTCCCTAAAGAAGGTATGTTTCTCCCAAGAGGAGCCTGAGACTCCCTGCTAAATATCAGAGGTAACATAATCAGTTATAAGGGCCCTCGTGGGCTTAACAACTAGTCAGCCAGATCCCCCCGAAGAGGTAATCCTCCATAAAGGTTGTGTGTTGTTCGACCCTTATCTAATGCGGGGTACCTACAGAATAACCCCTACAAGTAACCTATGAGACACCCAAGTCAAGAAACTAATAAACCACTGTATAATCGATGCACAAGAGAGCAGTCATAAGTTAGGTCCATCATATGGGTAGGGTAGAAAAACCCAAAACCTTGATGACACCGCCTCTCATGGAGGTAAAGGAACTAACAATATCCCTAGATACGAATAGATCCCTAGAAATATCTTTGATTCTAGGAAGGTATCGAGGGGATATCCCTTCAACCAACTTCGCGTGACCTCATGATTAACTCTGGTGTGACCAGAGCCTCATGATCTTTCCAATTATAGAATGGATTTCTCCACTCCTCAACTCAGACACATGTTGATTCAATTGCCTTGGAGAAGTTTACTCACAACATCCTAGTCCAAGCCACTAAATCCTAGGCTAGTTTGTGCACCCTAGAAAATAAAATCCTTACTAATAAATTTTAAATTATAGTGTTGATTTTATGACTGTGATTACTCAAAAAGGTATGGTGATGAAACTCACGGTGTTATGACTTTGTAAGAAAGTAAATATGAAAATAATGAAAAGTCCTAACTTTAACTTTTAATGTATGATATGCTCCTAAAAGCGATGCAATTTTCAAATTCAACTCTGCAATTCAGAAGTAAAAATGCAATCTTTCACTGTGTGCACTAAGCTAATGATAAAAAATCAAAAGAAAAAAAATGCCAAGCAATGCAAAATGCCTATTTTTTTTGTATTTTCAATATATTGAAACTGAAAATGCATGGACTGAAAAGTAACTTGATATATATCCCTACTTTGTATAAAAAATAGATAACTCAAATAGGATATCAAGCAATGAAACACCCAACCCAATGTACAAGGACAATAAAAATGAAAATATGAAGAGAAAAACTTCGCCCAAAAATTCAACCAAAAGAGGGTTTCATGTCATCCCACATGAACTCAATAGGCACTACAGAGACCTAATAAGGCTTAGCGAGCATCAAATCCCACCCAACAAACACCAGACCAAGAAAACAGGCAAGGAAAAGAGGTGTACGCAAATGTTTGGGAAAACAAAGCGTATATATGCAGCTTGAAGTGAGACTGTCTACATGTATATAGAACTGTCAAGGAAAAAGATACGTATATGCTTTGAAACAAGGCCAAGCAAGGGAGAAAAGGTTGAAAACTCAGACCCAAAGTGAACAGGAGCTATCAAGTAATGTCACAACATAAATGAGAGAAATCTAAGGAGAAAAGTACTTCAAACCCTAAGAAAGAATATTCATCCGAAGTATGGTCACCAATTATGTTACGAGGAAAATATCTCTATGGCTAGGGTGAACCACAATAGACATGTATGACTGTAGAAATCGACTCAATTCCAACATATGCTATATAAACTAATGTGCAAGAGAGATAGGAAAGAGGCCTACCTCGTCCAAACGTTTGATTATGTCCATCGTTGAGCACTTCGACCCAAAGCTTTATACCTGCAACGATTTCTCAACAAACAAGAAGAGAAAGCATATAGTGAGAATATAAAAGGTTAGCACATTAGATAACATAATACAATAATATACAAAACAAACATGCCCATGGATAAAAATTCATATATTTTCACAATATCAATTGGATAGGAATGAGTATTTCTATTAATAAATGATTAACAGAAGTGAAAACATTACAGACTTTCGTGTCGGCATGGTTTGAAACCAAGAAACTGAGTTCCTTCCAACTGGGCCTCCACCACTTCAATCCTTCACCAAAGGCAATCTCATATAAGGGAGACAAATAGGTTCTCCATCAATAAGGGAAGATATTGGGGGCTGAACAACGTGTTCAGACTTAAAGGACAAAGGGATGCAGACTCAATATGAAATAAATAATTTCTCTAGAGTAACTTTGCTCTCAAAGTTGAATTCTCTCTCCTTTTCCACGGCTCAGAATTGTCTTTTTTATAGCCTTCAAAATGAAACTGAAGGGTCGAGTTAGAACATTTCCAGTATATGGAAGGCCAAGGATCAGAGATCTCCTGTCGTGACATGGAAACTCGACATTTAATTTTTATTTTTTGGCACAAATCCCACTGTATGCGGGTTGTATTGGAGCAACTAACGTATATGCTTGTTGTATATCTTGCAAGGTGCATACAAGTGGAAACATATTTATTTTTTTCTCTTGATTTATCAATCAGGGAAAGTAATTCTGCATGGGGGAATGGAATAACGCCCTCTCTACAAGATTGCATAGGGTGAGGAAAATCTTGCTCTAACATGGTCATTAGGATGGTGAGCATGGGATGTCACTGAATGGGATGAATCATTGGATGAATCATATTTAGTAGCAATTTGCTTACCTTTACTTGAATTTATCTTAGGAATAATTGTCTTGAGCTTTCAGATTGAATTGGAAGAGTGAGCATGGGATGAAATAAAGGAAATTTGTTGGATAGGTTGCTTAAGTGGAGGAGGTGGTAATGGTAATGAAATTGTGGGCTAGACCCGATAATGAACTCGAGGATTTTGAACAACATCACTCCAACCATCATTAACTAGGACTTCTAGTTGCAAGGACAGATGAACTGGGACATGAACATTTGAAATTATAGGATGAGGCTGATATGGAGGTCTCTCAAGTTAGGGATATGGATAGAAGGACCTTTTTTTGGATAGTTTGAGGAAACCATTTTGCAGCAGTTGGTTGAATTCTTTAGAATCAACATCGAAATGTATTGATAAACTTGGTCTTTTGTTACTCCTTTGCCAAAAATTATTCTATCCTCTAGCTCTATTTCTTCCTCTTCCATGGTTTCCCCTGCTAAATAAAATCAATTCCTAAAATGAAACTTAGATTGACATATGAAACAAGAAGACTAATCAAACATTGAATTACTTTTCCTAATAATAATTTAAAACATTTTCTTTGATTATTCAACACACAAGCATGCATGCAATCAATCCAATTACTATGTATATATCATCCACAACTAAATTGTTTGATCTCTATTTCACAATAGATACCACTCAGAAAAGGAATAATAAATTGTATATGGTATGTGATAGGATTTTATTGAGAGAAAAATGATTTTATGAAAAGGGAAGAAACAAATGTTGTTCTTTTCCATAATCGGTTCATAAAATTCAATCATTTAAAAGCAATCATTATAAGCAAATGATCATAAAATAGTTTGTATTTATCACCCAACAAAAACTCATTGTTCCTCACTTGAAGCTTTTTCCTTATCAAATTTTATTTTGATATGACCTTTTGCATAATGACCTCCTTTTTTAATTAATATAAAACCAAAACATGGGAACCAAATGAATTGAGACATGAGAGGAATTGTAATTTGTGAAAAGTGGGATTATGGAAAGGAAATGAAATGGTCAATGTTCTTTCATATTGTAGGTAATTCACCATCCCAACCTCAATGATCATTAACCCATACAATCAAATTTAAGACCTTTTTCACCATCAAAACAAATTCCTATAACTTCTCACATCATAATCATTTTGTAACTATACTTATATTATTTATTTGAAAATTTTAATAAATATCCAAGTTAAATCTGTTCAAAGGCCTATAAAAAGGGATTTGAAATTTCATCAAATTTTATTGAGAGTATCCTTCATCGTTCATCACCTTGTACTCTATCTATTTGTAACAAATTTGTTTATAGAGTTAAAAATACAATAAGCAAATTCAAAGCAATGGTGACAATTGACTTGAGTCAAGAGTGAAGAGGGTTTTACGAAACTCGAAACCAACAATCATTTCCCACATCAAATTCCCATCAAAAATCTACATTTCTACATATGCAATATATCTTAACAATCCCAAAAAACTTATCTTCGAAATCATATATAGTAGGAATCAAAACGTATGTCTAAATAAATTTTGGGTCGAGTGAAAGCCAACAAAAATCTCTTTTAAAACCATTCGAAATCATACAGAGTCATAACCCAATAATGTCGAGACCATAATCCATCAAATTAAAATGAGCAAAGACAATGTTGAGCTGAACGCAAGATCAATCTTATACTCAAACTCATATGCAAGTTCACCCAAAACCACACAAAATCCATATTTTTAATGCAAACTCAGTGCACATCTCCTTTATAACTCATACCTAGAACAAGACCAAAATTCCTACAAAACTTAATTGCTTACTGTTATGATAGACACCTAAAAGAACTAGGAAGTAATATCTTATCAAGGAGTAAGCATTCACACCTTTCTCTATACCCAAAATAGATACACATACACACCAAATGCAACCAAACAGATCCAATTTTTCAAAATTATCAGGGAAAAGTAGCATATTTTTTAATCAAGAGGAGTCAAAAAGTCCATACCTATTCAAAGATGCTTAAATAACCAGGATGAGTTTCCCAAGATCGTCATTCAACTACCAACAAATATTTCGAGATCAAACCCTCAATTACTAGCTCTGAATAGTTCCAACAAAACCAAACAAGCAAGAAAAGGTGGTAAACCTTGGGAGAAAACCTCGCGAGGTATGCATTAACTCTAATTAATTTCATGTCTCCTCCATAACTCTCCCAACTTTTCAACTATATTTCATACACAATCACATATTACACAGTGGAAGACACATAACATATGCATATTAATAGCTATCCTTAATTCATAGTGTTATTGGATAAATCCATAAGTGTAGACACAAACCAATCTCCCTAGATCCACCTGGATCTAGAACAAAGCAAGACAGAATAATACTCTTTCCCTAGATTTTGACTATTGAATTAACTAGGAAGCAAGAAATAATAACATACTTTATTATCACTTCCTATGGTCTTTGTTTCTCCTGCTTCGCTCCAGTGCTCTCGTGCAATCAAGACCAAGACAATACAAACCAACCAAAGTGAAGAAAGCACAATCTATTCAACAATCAATCTATGTATATGATCAAGGAATTATACAATAAAGTGGAAACAACTTTATGGGAAAGGGACATATTACTATATCATATTAATGGAAAGTAAAGATTACAACCTGAGCCTTGATGTTGCAAACTTCCTTTCAATGGCCCTTGGCTTTGACACACACACTTGCTCACTTGCATGAAGAAGATCAACTACTTTGGATAAACTTGTTGGAGTCGCTAAGCTACTATATCTTCAGTCCTTCACACAATTCTTTCATTAATTCTTCAATGAATCTCTTGCTTGTTTGCTTAACATTTTCCATGAGAATTCCCTCAATATATAGGAGAGAATGAATTAGTTACTTGGATA
>CBVK0101730766.1:0-20084 GCA_900067695.1 Picea abies | reverse complement strand
ACTATCCCCCTCCAAAACCGCTTTCCCCAAAAATCAAAACCGTTTTTTTCCCTATTTGATCACTTGTCTTCCAAGGACGATTTCGGGAAAACCAAAAGGATGTTTTAGAAACGGAGAGATATGTTTATTCATAATAATCCGAAGAACAATAACCTCTCTCATTTTTTTCACAGGTATCATGAATTTGGAGAATCGAAGCCATCTCTGAGCACCATATTTCAAGTTTCCAGTTTTCTTGATCTTGTCATGTTTTTATGGTGGTTGTTTTAGAGAGATGGAGATGAATTTAGAAAAAATGAAAGAGGTTTTTGTGAAGGAAAATCTCATATAAAATAAACTCTTTCAGTTTTTTCACATCTGTTATATGTTTGGATATAAAAGCGTCTTAGTTTACCCCTATTTTCAGCAGTTTGGCCCACCTTTCATGGTGGGCAGTTCAAAATTTTCAGGGATTTGTTTCTATCCTTGGCCAAGTTGTTGATTTCGACCTCCTGAGCCTAGGGGAGAGTCTTTTATATAAATTTTTGTAATTTAAATGTGTTAAAGGGGTTGGATGTTGTGGAATTGAACTTTGAGAACACTATTGTATAAGAAAAGTTGGTTGGAACTAATGGATAGAATTTGCAGCTACTATTTTGGGATTCCTGTGGTATGTGCTTTAGCATTGTTTTTTCTTATGTGATCATATGTTTGAATGTATTATTCCTTTCCATTACATTTCCACATTTCATGTGATTGATTTCTTAGGTGATAAACATAATTCATTACCTCAATGCTCTGTTTTGGAGAAGCTTCACACTTATGTTCATTTTCTTCTAATATAAACGAATTCATGAGACCATGCTCATTTTGAAACCCTCTCTATCTCCCATATACACAATGAAAAACCAAAAGTTCTAAAGTGTGTGCCTATATTTCCACATTATATCATTGCAAGTTTGGTCTTTGAAGCCCAAACCTAAATCCAACCTCCATCAAACCATCAATCAATCAAAACAAACCCTGTATTATCATAACTAGCCTAAAATCTATCATAAGCAAAGCTAGATCATACAGAGAGAGCCCTCTCTAAGTCTTGGAGGGATAGATCCATGACTCCAAGTGGTTTGATGTTACCTTCGTGTTTTCCTCCACAGTCTTGGGAAAATTATAGAGTGCTAACAAAGTGGAATCCTCGGGAAAGGTAGATCCTCCTTCTTGTACAATTGGAGATGTAGGGGCAATTCATGAGGATAAAACAATGATGCATGTTATTTCATTCGATGAAGACACCCAAGTCCTCGAAGCTCCTACAAAAAATAAATAAACACGATGAGTTACCTTCCTTTCCAAATTTTTGATGATTCTTTACTTTATGATTTGGAAAGTGAAGAGGAGCTAGATGAGCCCTTGAATGCTTTAAATCTTTCATGTTATGATAAAGATAGTGGCATGGTTAATAATATTGATGAGTTAATACATGTTGGGAGACATAAGTGGGATGTAGTTGGTTATGAAATCGATACCATTTACGACATTGAGAATCATTTCCAAGTATTTCCTTTACAGTTATCACAACAGGTTACTCTTAATTTTGACAAGTGGCAACAAGGAGATGATATAATTACTAATACTTTCCAAACACCCTAGGATGACCTAGTCCTAAATTCTCCTGATGATTTTCAGTCATACCTTGAGTATTTTGATGAGTACTCCTCTGATCATTTGGATTTATTCTATGAAGAAAATTTTCAACCAATGTTTTTCTCATATACTAATGAGAGTGAGGAAGTTTCTTGCCTAAATCATAATACTTGTGATGATATTTTCTACCTCCCTTTGATTATTTTACCTCGCTATGTCACTGAGGGTATGGTTTGGAAACATGTCCCTTATCCCAAGTATTATGTAGGAAAAATCCTCCTTTTGGTTTTGGGGGGGGAGGTTGGGTACCTTAAGAAGAAGAATATTATCATGTCTTATACCTTCCCCTTAAGGAATTTTTGGTCATCCTTTCAATTCTTGCTAATCCCTTCCCAAGCCTCAGATTGTGAAAACGTCTGAGGTAGCCAACTTTCAGACTCTTTGAGTCAATCTTTTGAACCTTTAACTTTTCACAATCCCTTTCTAAGATGGATTAAGCACTTTCCTGAAAGTATGACTTGGCACCACTTTTTCCCTCCCACCCTCCTCCATGAGCTAGACCTTATGATTTCCAATGATACAATGCATTTTCTAACTCATATTATTTTTGTTCTTAACTTATCATTGCTTTGGTTTATGATGAAGAAAAGAGGTAGGTATGGTGAGACATTGCTAGGATGGTTTCATTGGCTATTTGACTACACCTAGCATTCAACCAATAGGTAAGTAGAGGAAAGTAGGTAGGAATTTTCATTCATTGTGTATATCATCTACATTTCATGCTAGAGTGGTTGTATTTCCATTTGTATACATGCTTGTTTATTTTCATTTTATTGTACCATATATGATCCAAGGGTGATATCACCACCCCAAATGATTACTGATAATTTTTTAGATCAAGCAGGTCATAGGTCATGCCAGATATGTTGAGGTTCTCATGTGCTCTACGGTGAGCACATGTCCCTAATTTGGAGCCAAATGTTATCCCCTAGCCTAGGGATAACTAAGGATATTATGTCTTGAGGCCCACAGGTCCTAGACATGGAGTACCGAGAGGCATATTGACTTGATACTGGCCCTAGAGGGCCCATATTTCTTCTTGAGTGCCTCCACCTTGTCAGAAACAACAACATCCATCCCATCGGCCGAGTCCTCCAACAACAGTGGGTCTTTCTCCATGAGGTAATGAGTCTGGGTATCATGGTATGTGTCACTCTAATTCTCAAAACATTTGAATATGTGCATTTAATTATTTTTTACTTCTAACGTGTGCTTGTACCTTATGCCTTTCCACTTGTCCACATCTGGGAGGAATGACAGGATGCCCTAGCAAGTTGGTTCCCATAGGGTTTGATTTTCCATTGGGTGGGTTCATGAAAGGTCATCGTTCGTTCCCACCATAATTACCACTTTTCATCTTTTTCCCTCTCATCCATCCCATACATTGGTTTGGGCATTGGGGTTTCCAAGATAGCTAAGGGTTGTACCTTACCATGTGGGAAGAAGGGGCTAAAGGCCCAGAGGGTAAAAGTAGTTGGAAAAAGATAAAATCCAAAAGAACAAAACCTTCAGATGCTTCGCCCAGGGATCCCTGAGAAAGCAATAAAAGGATTCTCATCAAGAAATAGAGGGGCACACAAAATAATTAAATCAATACCTAGTTGGAAGATAGGGGGTCTCATCATGATCCAACCTATTAGGTACATGGGCATGTAGCGGTATGACACTATCATTCATATGTGTTGAGGAAAATATATGAATTTATCTTACTCAAGCATTTTCAAATATTGCTTGGCTAAGGAAAGATAGTCGGGAATATTACCCTATCTTTTATAGCCTCAAAATGTATTTCCCAATCCACAAGTATTAATTACAAGGGCTTAGGATGATTTTTTAAATGAAAAGATTGTTGCAAAATATGAAATTGTTTTATAATTTTCTAAACATATACAGATTTGTTAGACCAAGATTTGCCTCACCCTATGCAATCTTGCAGAGAGGGCCTTATTCCATTTCCCTATGCAAAATTTTCTTCCTTGTTACTAAAATCTAGAGGCAAAATATAAATTTTTCCACTTGTACACATCTTGCACCCTATACAACAAGCGTACACGCAGGCTGATCCACTACGGACTTTGTACATTGGGATTTGTGCTAGAAAATCAAAATTAAATGTTGGGTTTCCATGTCACAAAAGGTGATCTATAATCCTTGGCCTTCCATATACTAGAAATGTTCTGATTCGGCCCTTTAGTTGCATTTTGAAGGCTATAAAGAAACCAATTCCGAGTTGTGGAAAAGGAGAAAGAATTCAACTTTGAGAGAAAAGTTACTCTAGAGAAATTATTTACTTCATATTGAGTCTGCATCCCTTTGTCCTTTAAGTCTGAACACAGTGTTCAGCCCCCAAGATCTTCCCTTATTTGATGGAGAACCTCATTATCTCCCTTATATGAGATTTCCTTTGGTGGAGGATTGAAGTGGTGGAGGCTCAGCTAGAAGGGACTTAGTTTCTTGGTTCTAAACCGTACCGAAACAGAAGTCTATAATATTTTCACTTCTGTTGATCATTTATTAATAGAAATACTCTCTTCCCGTCCAATTAATGTCTTGAAAATATATGAATTATTATCCATGGGTGTATTTGTTATGTATATTGATGGATTGTGCTATCTGATGTGCTGACCTTTTATATTGCCACCATATTCATGTTTTTTCTTGTTTGTTGAGAACTTGTTGCAAGTATATAGATTTGGTTTGGTGTGCTCAATGGTGGACATCCTCGAACATATGGATGAGGTAGGCCTCTTTCTTATCTCCTTCACACATTGGTTTATATAGCATATTGTTGGAATAGAGTTGATTTCTGCAGTCATTTCCATTTGTTGTGGTTCACCCTATCCAGAGAGAGATTTTATTTGTAACAGACTTGGCGACCATACTAGGGATGAATCTTCTTTATTAGGGTTTGAATTACTTTTCTCCTTAGATTTCTCTCATTTCTATTGTGGTTCTTGTCGTATCATTTCTTGACAGCTCCCGTTCACTCCGGGTCTGAGTTTTCATCCTCTCTCCCTTTCCTGACCTTGTTTCAAAGCATATACGTGCCTTTTGCCTTGACAGTCACGCATACCTGGAGGCTGTCTCACTGCAAGATGTGTATATACACTCTATTTTCCTAAACAATCTCGTACACCTCTTTTCCTTGCCTGTTTTCTTGGTCTGGTGTTTTTTGGGTGGGATTTGTTGCTTGCTGAGCCTTCTTAGGTCTCTGTAGTGCCTGTTGAGTGCCTTTGAGATGACATGAAACCCTCTTTTGGTTGAATTTTTGGGCGAAGTCTTTCTCTTCATCGTTTCATTTTTATTGTCCTTGTACATTGGGCTGGGTGTTTTGTTGCTTGATATCCTTCTTGAGTTATCTCTTTTTTATACACAGTAGGGCTATATATCAAGTTACTTTTCAGTCCATGCATTTTCAGTTTCGATATATTGAAAATATAAAAAATAGGCATTTTTCATTGCTTGGCATTTTTTTCTTTTGATTTTTTATCATTAGTTTAGTGCATATAGTGAAATATTGCATTTTTACTTATGAATTGCAGAGTTAAATTTGAAAATTGCATCATTTTTTAGAAGCATATCATTCATTAAAAGTTAAAGTTAGGACTTTGCATTATTTTCATATTTACTTTCCTTGCAAAGTCATAACACCATGAGTTTCACTACCATACATTTTTGAGTAATCACAACCATTAAAATCAATGCTATAATTTAAAATTTATTAGTGACGATTTTATTTTCTAGGGTGCACAAACTAGCCTAGGATTTAGTGCCTTGGAATAAGATTTTGTGAGTAAACTTCTCCAAGGAAATTAAATCAACATATGTGTCTGAGTCAAGGAGTGGAGAAATCCATTGTATAATTGGTAAGACCAGGAGGCTCCACTCACACCAGAGTTAATCACGAGGTTGCTCAAAGTTGGTTGAAGGGATATCCCGCCAATACCTTCCTAGCATTAGAGATATTTCTAGGGATCTATTCATATATGGGGATCTTGTTAGTTCTCTTACCTCCGTGAGAGGTGGTTCTTTCAAGGTTTTAGACTTTTCTACCCTGCCCATATGGTGGACCTGACTGATGACTGCTTGCCTGCACATCGATTATACAATGGTTTATTAGTTTCTTGACCTAGGTGTCTCATAGGTTGCTTGTAGGGGTTATTCTACAGGTAACCTGGGTCAGATAAGGGTCGAAAAACACACAAACTTTATGGAGGATTACCTCTCTAGGGGGATCTGACCAACTGGTTGTTAAGCCCACAAGGGCCCTTATAATTGATTTTGTTACCTCCGATCTTTATCAGGGAGTCTCAAGCCCCTCTTGGGAGAGACATACCTTCTTTAGGGAGGGTTTCCACTCAGCCACTTTACCCTGTTTTCATGCATATTGGACATTTGAATTTTGGTGTGCTCTTTGATTACTAGTATACCTTAGGATTTTATACTGGGTTTTCATTATCATGGATAGTGGAGTCCCTTCGACTCCCTCATTTACTTCTACCTACCCCATTATTTATACTCATTTCATGGGGAAAAATACCTCTGTTTTTCATAATTGTATGCAGAACTATGGCACTCAATATGCGCCTTAGGTCTCTAGTCATTCTCCTATTGATATGTCTTCACACTTGCCATCCTCTGTCTCGCCTCCTTATGCGAATCCAAGTTTTGGGTCTGGGGGAATGATTCCTTCTTATTCTCCCTCTCCGTTTGGTGGGAGTCATATCCTTCAAACATCTCTTACAGTAGGAGGTTGGAATCTTCCTTCCTATGAATCCACTATGTGAGAAGTAAGTGCCCAAATAGGCAGTCATTCTACTTATTACACTCTGTCCACTTATCCTTCTTCTGCTATATCAGTTCCTACAAAGACTTTTCCCATGGAGGACCTTCGTCTGTCCTCTGGTGTTTCATCCAGAGGGAGTTATTTTTATAGTATGAGCAACCCCCATCACTAAGTTCCTTCATCTAGGGGCAACATATATCCTCACATGAGTAACCCTTGTCATGTCACTTTCTCTTTAAAAGTGGATTCCTCAATCTCTATGCCCTTACAACCCTTTATGAATCAGTTTGGAGGAGGAAACTATCATGCCAGATAGGAACAGGGTGTAAACCAGGATCCTTCCTGGCCTGCAATTTCTCAAAACCAATCTTTCACTAGACCTTGGTCTCAAATGCCATAATCAACCACTGCCACAAGACCAGTCACTATGTGTCTTACTAGAATTACATCACCAACCTATGCTAGTGTTCGAGATTGGTCGACCACCTCTACAAGTCATGTTGGGGGCACAAATCTAGTCATTTCTAGTCACACTGCACATGCATCACCAACCTCTGCTAGTCATGTTGGGTATTCATCACTGACCTCTACTAGTCATGTTGGAGATTTTCTACTAACCTCTACAAGTCATGTTGGGAGCATGTCACCATCTGCTACTAGTCATGATGGGGGCATTCATATGATGGAGAGGCCTAGACGTCTCAAACGTAAGCCTAAATTCCTTTGCAGGACGTGCGAAGGAAGTCACCTTACTCGTTTGTGTCCTATTACTATTGGGATACCTGAATCATGGGGCTTTCCTAAGGGCCCTTTGAGTTTTGAGGCGTCTATGGTTTCCCCACACCCTGTTTCTCCTTTGATTGACATAGAATTCATGCCAATGCAATCATCACATGACCACACTCCCATTTTTTAGGTTGAAGTGTCTCTGGTCCCTGTTATCACGCATCTTATTCCATCAATGGTTGATACAGCAGTCATGTTGATGCAATCTTCGATTGACACCCCTCTTCCTTTAGGGGATAATGCAACTCTTGACCTTGTTGTCTTGCATCATTTTCAACCAACGGTCGTGTTTATACAATCTTCGACCGCCACCACCACTATTTTTGGAGGTGATGCATCTCTTGACCTTTTTGTCTCTCATCTTATTCAACCTATGGTTGAAGAAGTGGTCACGCCGATGAAATTTTTGGATGATCCCTCTTTTCTAGTTCTGATTCCATACCTTCTATGCTATGTCATTAGCATTTCTAATACTGCACCTTCTAAGCAAGAGAGAGTTTTACTCTACTTGAGTACTCTCCCTCCAATTCTTGGAGAGGTTCCCTTCAACTGGGATGGTCTTGTGGGGTATCCAATGCCTCCTCCTATGTCCTTTCAAGTAAGAGACATTATATGATATATGATGGAGAAGTTAACCTCCACTAGCACTTTATCCTCCTCTACTTTGAGAGATTTGGGTTTTCCCAAGCTTCTGTCAGTTATTTGTAAGTTGTTGAAATTTCACATAAGTCCTGCATGGGAACCTTGGCCTCCCCCATGACTTGTCGCCTAGACTCTCCCACATGAGTTTAATTTAATCTCTTTTTCGACATGTCTAAAAAAGGAAAAATATTTCCGAGTGATTTGTCCCTTTCACACTCATTAAATTGGATTTGAAAGGTCATGAGTCTTAGTTAAGATATTTTCTGACTTGTTATCAAAAAGTGAAAAGATTGCCAAGTGAACCTGTCTCTTTCACACTCCTGAAATTTGTTTTGAAAAGACATCTATTTTTCACAATTTTATCCCTTTTTAACACCAAGTAGACTAAAATACATAAAAAAGGACATTTTTTGGCATTAAGTTGTGATTGCATCTCATGCCCCTCCTTGCAATATTGAGCTTATAGTCAGTTCTCACTTTGCGTTATAAACCATTTTCCTCAGTAGTTTTTCATCCTCAACCAAGCAGATCCTTGTTTATATCCTTCACAATTTGACACCCTATACCTAGGGGGAAACATTCCCCCAAGTGTCCATATCCCACATGCACTTACCTGCATTGAGTATAGGTACCTTCCACTGCTGGAACTATTTTTTCTTACTTGCGACACTTGTTTCCTCCTGTGTATCATAGAATTTATTTGCCTATGAAAAAACAAAAAAAGATGGGCGGGAAGGGAGTATTATCTTGTATCGGCAGTAGTTGTGTCACCTTCGAACATAGCACAAAGTTATTTGAGTCCATTCATCATAATTTTTGGATTAGCATGGCCTTAGGAAATTGAGATCGTTACAGAGTCTTCTCTACCGATTGGTTACTCTTCCAGTCCCTACAGATAATTTCATTGATGCCGCCTTCATCTCAAGGTTTCATCATTGGGTCTATGTTGTCAGATTCCTCCATATGTCTCATGCTCTTGTTCAAAGGAAGTCTATCAACTTGTGTCGGACACTCCTCATAACTCTTGACTTTTCATGCCGACCATACCCTTAGTTTGTCTCAGAATCACATGATATTGTAGTCCTATCATGCACCTTGGGCCTACTTTCATCATTGGTAGGTAACCTTGAACCCAACAGACGACATTTCATCATCGGTCATTGACTAGGTGGTTTCCCTTGTGTTCGATGACAAGACATCTATTCACACATTGGGATTCTTGTAGTGTCTTGGATTCCATTAGTCTTATTGGTGATTTCCTCACCTTTGTTATCAATTTTCATCATTGGATGTTATTTAGAGGGTTGTTTTCATGTACCGCTTTCACTTGGCATAGATGAAAGATGCACAGGGTCATTGGTTCATGAACATGTTCTTCATCTGATTTCCACCAAGTCGTGAAGCTCCTTCTTTGTACCTTGTTCTAACTGATGAGAGATGACTTAATGATTTCCTTTCAGTGGGTCTCTTTCCATATACTTCATCCCACTTATACTGGAAATGGGAGCTGGAGTCTTATGAGTACCTTGAGGCTTGTAGTCATCAGTGGCAGGCTCTCTCACCATCGATAGTTGGGAATACAACAATGTCTTTTTATCGATGGATTCTTTAGGTGTTCGTCACTGACTCCTCTATTCACACTTGTAAGAATGTAATCGGTGCCTTGATACCTACTTTCATTATCAGTAGGTTGTCTTGTGTTTGTTAACGGTATACATCAATGACCGATAATCAAATGATGTCTCATTGTGTTCGACCTCAACTCCTTTATTCACATGATGTAGACTTGCACCTTTGGTGGATTGTTTAGAATAATTGAAGACATCACTATGTGGCCGAAAATTTCCTAAGATGTTGCTTCCTTTTCAGTGGACCAGTACCTATATGACTTCAGTGATCATGGGATATCATATTGCACTCCCTAGTATATAGACATCTTCAGATTGGTTTTGAGACTGTTTCTACTGGGCCTTATTCGTTACTATGACAACTATTGGCATGTAACTTCATTTGTATTTTCCTATTCATGGCCACAGATACTTGTTTGGTATATTTTCACATGGATCTGCAATGTATTTTTGGCATCCATGTATACAAAGTTAGTGCAGAATGTAATGATCAATTGAGTTCATCCAGCTTGTCCCCTACCACTCCACTTCTGGGTTATTTGTAATGTATTTCGGCCATCACAAATACTCCTCTTACCTCACACATTAGGGGGCATCTGTTAGAGAAATATTTTCCTCACCCTATGCAATCTTGCAGAGAGGGTCTTATTCCATTTCCCTATGAAGACTTGTATTCCATGTTACTAGAATCTAGAGGAAAAATATAATTTTTTCCACTTGTACGCATCGTGCACCCTATACTACAAGTGTATATGTAGGCTTCTCCACTACAACCCGTGTACATCGAGATTTTTTCCAGAAAATCAAAATTAAATGTCAAGTTTCCATTTCACAATAGGAGATCTCTAATCCTAGGTCTTCCATATACTGGAAACGTTCTGAATAGGCCCTTTAGTTGCATTTTGAAGGCTATAAAGAAGCCAATTCTGAGCTGTGGAAAAGGAGAAAGAATTCAACTTTGAGAGAAAAGTTACTCTGGAGAAATTATTTACTTCATATTGAGTCTGCATCCCTTTGTCCTTTAAGTCTGAACACAGTGTTCATCCCCCAGGCTCTTCCCTTATTTGATGGACAACCTCATTGTCTCCCTTATATGAGATTGCCTTTGGTGGAGGATTGAAGTGGTGGAGGCCCAGCTGGAAGGAACTTAGTTTCTTGGTTCTGAACAGTGCCAACAGGAAAGTCTATAATATTTTCACTTTTGTTGATCATTTATTAATAGAAATACTCTCTTCCCATCCAATTAATGTCTTGCAAATATATGAATTATTATCCATTGACATATTTGTTATGTATATTGATGGATTGTGCTATCTGATGTGATGACCTTTTATATTGATACCATATGCTTGTTTTTTCTTGTTTGTTGAGAACTTGTTGTAGGTATATATATTTGGTTCGAAGTGCTCAATGGTGGACATCATCGAACATTTGGATGATGTAGGCCTATTTCTTATCTCCGTCGCACATTGGTTTATATAGAATATTGTTGGATTAGAGTTGATTTATACATTCATTTCCATCTGTTGTGCTTCACCCTAGTGATAGAGAGATTTTTCTCGTAACAAGATTGCAGAAAGTAAATGTGGAGATCAAAAGAAAAAGTAACCAAGTCACAAATTAACACAAATGAGACCTAATAGAAATCGCTTTATTTCATTCCAAGAAATCAAAAGTATCTTTCTCTTTACAAAAATACCTATGAGTGGATGGACCAAGATAAAACTTAGATAACCTAGATGAAATCCATACAAAAGGACTCTGGCAAGAAATAAAAACTAAACTTTAAAATATGGATCATCTTGCCACAGATTGTTGCCCACTTGACTATGCACAATATCCTTTATCAGTCATGAAATTCAATCCATAAACAGAAAAGTATACACAGACTATCAAAGATAGATCAACACCTCTGAAACAAGCATCTGAATGATATGGTTCAGCTTTGAACCTTGTTGTCTACAATAGGGCCCTCCTGTCAAAAAGAGAATTAGGCCTTTAATGAACTAAAGAATGAATGAAAATTGAACTGTCTCAATAAAAATCAAGAGAAAACCTTAGTATTGATTTCTCCTTCTATTCTCCCTTTCTTCTTCCTTCTCATTTGGCTTTTATGCATTCCAAATAAGTTGAAGTAGTTCAAATACCTCATTTAGTTAAGTTACTTAAACTTAACTAATTTTAGTTTAGGGGAAGTAATAATAATAATAATAATCCCCGGATGGGGTGCCACGTTGCGCGATGGAGCCATGAGGGATCAGGCCGAGACGCAGTATTAATGCATCTACCAGCCACCATCCCCTCAGCCTTTAACATCCCATGGACCAGTGCAGCCACATTCATGCGATGATCCCCTTCGCTCAAGGGAACAGTATTGGACATCAGCGCACTCAACAACAGGTTTTAATGGCTATGGAGGTCACTCTAGCCCTCCTCCTTTTCACCCAAATCGACAAAGCAGAGCGACATTCACCCTTCGTAGCATCCACTCCACTGGAACATCAGCATTTTGACAAAATTTCATCCACTCCACTGGAACAACAATAGTACTCTGTGGCCCCGTTAGAGCTTTGGAGAAGAGTGGCCCATTGGAAAGGAACCCTGGTCATCCACGGGATCCCCATCATGCCCAGAGCGAGAGGGAAGTTGTGCATAGGAGCCGCCTGTACATGGCCAAATATCGATGCCAGAGACAAAATAAATTTGAGCAGGCGATAGCAATGGCAGCCATCCGAAGGTGCAAGAAACCACGAATGCCTCCAATGGCATACGTGGAAGAAATTACCCCAGAGGATGACTTACAGAGCTTCCCTAAGCACACTTTGTTCACAGTGCTAGATAATTGGAATCCACCTTCAGAGTTTGGTTCAGACAACAATCCTCCGCCTGCGAGCATGTCACTTGGTCCCAGATCCACCAGCCTAGAGGACCATTACACCACCTGCTATATAGAAGAGGAGATTCCACCTGGCTCACCCATGGAGGCAGCACTACAAGCCCACAACCAACAGGTGCATACAAATTACGATGCAACAAAGACCATTCCCCCAGCGTCCATCAATAGCTACGGGTAGGAGCAGCCACTCTTCACTGACTCGGGGTACCTCACTCTCATTTTTGAGATGAGGAGTCTGTTGGATGACCAGGTCTTTCGCCTTGCCCGAATTGACCAAAGACTCGACCTGTTCTTCGCGGCTCACTCAAGAACTCTTCCAAAGCGACAATGCCCAATGTGTGCGCAGGCTTACGCGCTTCCAGCAAGGTGGCGACAACATGAGGATGAGGACAAGCATGCAGGCTAAAAGGTTCAATGATTTTCGTGGTTAGAAATTGTTTTTTCTGTTCTAAGTTAGGCTTCGGTCCAGTTAGTTCTTAGTTTTCTTATAACCAGTGCATGGCATATAGTTTAAACTTCATGAGTGATGGTCCTGGTTTCCTTCGGGCAGGACGACACGCTGTTAATTTTGTTAGCTGGGAAACACATGGCAAGGGATGCCCAGCTGTCTCGGTTTCCTATTTAGGCGAGACAATTGGCATCACAAACAGTTATTGTATTTTGCTTATGCTAATATAACAGGTCCCATCCTTTTTACTTAAAAAATAATAATAATAATAATAATAATAATAATTAAGTGTCTTTATTAGATAATAACTAAGTAGGTGGTGTTATCACTCCAAGAAATTACTCCCTGAATGTAAGGGGTATAAGCTTGGTAACTTAAATAGATCAATAGTGTAGAGAAAAAATGATCAAATCAAATGAATTAGTAAACTCACATCCATTTAGAAACATATAAATCCACTTGAATGACCAAGGCTTTCAACTATGCTTCTCAAAAGGTTTAAATCAATGTGTGGAAACATAAAGAAGACTCATTATGCGAAAATAAATACTCATAAAATAGCATATGTGAATGGCCAGTAATTATGGGTAAAATACTCATCATACCAGCAAAAACATATATAAGATTGCATATAATAGATGGCCAGACATAATAGGTAAATACTTGCAGCTCTAGCTTATGAATGCAAAGATAGGATAACAACTATCAGGCATTAAGACAAACATGAGAAGCAATGTATATAAGTCTAATATATCAACAAAGAGATGGGATGACAGTCATATGTCATTGAATATATATAAACTTAGAAAGAAAGGAGATGAAAACTAAACAAACACAGTGAAAGAAGCTCGATGTCAAGATGTATTCATGAATATCTCCAAAGGATGAAATGTAGTTACAAGTCTTCAAGGATCAAACCACAGTCCTTAGATTTCCCTCATTTCCCCCTATTACAATGATGCCTCATATAGGTATTGAGGTTGAAATCCTCCCTAGGATCTCAAATTCCTTTCCAAATCCCAAAGATAACAACAATTACCTTCAATTTATGGAATTGTTTGACATAAAAAATGGGCCAGACTGCTGAAAAATGGGGCTGCAATTAAGATATGTATCTCCCAAATCATGACATATGTGTACAAACTGGAAGAGGATTTTGTATATTGGTTTGTTTTGAGCAAAAAGGTCTCTCAGTTCTTTGAGATTTGTTTTCATTTTCCCTGGATTTGCATTTCAAAAACATGTTTCAAACGGGGAAATTCTAAGATCCGAAAATTAGGGCTCAGATATGGATTCGATTCTCCCAATATATGACACCTATAGGAAAATTGAGAGGTTATTGTTGTTTGAAATGTTAGTAACAAAATCCTCTGCCTGTTTCTCAAAATGATTCTCCAGTCGCTCAAAATAATCATTTTCAAATGATGGCTCAACACAGTAAAAACACAGTATTTTTGAAAACATAGCTTCATCTTCTTATCATATGCCTCCAAAGCTTGCAAAGGAGAATGATTTGTATCCTATAATTATTATCCTTCATTAAACATCATTCCCGCAGAATCTGGAAACCAAAAAATGTGATCTAGGCAAAAAGAAGTTCATTCTGGACTCTTCTGCGATTTCGGCGACCAAACAGTCTTGTGTTTATCCTTTTAGCTACTAAAAGTGAGAGCTTTTCTGTGGCTCTCAACACTGTAAAATTGAATTTTAGCCGTCAAAAGCTAAAAATTAACTTTTGTCATGAACTAATATATGAATTATTTTATTTATTGATCTGATCTGATTTACAGCCTTTTTAAAACATAAGATTCATAAATAATCTTCTATCTCAAATCATATTATCATGTGATGTCAAGATAATTTTCACATCATTTTTTATTGTTAACATCTGGCTCCTATTGGGGATGAAATATTCCCTATGAAGTTTCAAGAACCACAGATCTAATGCCTTTCTTGGAAAAAATAAAAATCTAAACTTAATCTCTAATGTTCCATTGGGTGTGGAGTCAATGTTCCATTGGGCATGGAGTCATCCATATTACCTCTTTTTGAAAATATTTCAAGACCTGTTAATCAATTTATGTACACCTTCAAAACCTTCTTTTATTCAGACAGGCTCACTGATACATCTGTTGCAAAATGAAAGAAAGAAATGATCAGGCGGTGAGCTTATTTCCTACCCTATTCTACTCTAACCAGCCTTGCAATTTGATTTCCATAGCAACCATCCAAGCAATTTTAATACTATAATGATCTCATATTTCTTACTGATCAATAGTTGATGTTTGAAATGCAACAACGATGATAACAAATTATTCACACAACCAAACTCATTTGGAAATATTGGTAAGTTTAAAAAATATGAAGTCTTCATGTTCTCTGAGATGTATGATTCTATGAAGGTTGCCACTGGATCTTTGAAACTGAGATCAGAAACCTGCTAGTGTTCGGGAAAAATTTGCACCTCTATGACTTCTTCTCTGCTAGAAGATTGATGACCCTTTTGTTGTTTTGTGATTACCTTGTGATCATCAAAAACTATAGATTCCTCTTCAGAATAGTGCTCAAAGGAAGATGATAGAGCAGTGTTTGAATGACAAAGATTATGATCAGCTAAAAATATGTAGTTACCTATAAAATCATCAGTTATTATAGGTTTCACTTGGCTTTCAAATTGATTATAGACTTCAGGCTTATGTCTGTCCTTGAGGCACTCTATAAATGTTGAAGAATTTGATTTACAATATGAAATAAATTTACCTACTTGTTGTTGTTCCAAAATTGCTTCACATTCATTATTTTCCTGTTCAAATTTTGAAACATACTGACATTCAATCTACTTAAGTAGATGCAGATTTTCGAAATCAACCTACTCTTGGATCTTTATGGAAGCATAGATGTTTTCTTCCATGTCTAGTTCATATTCAAACAAACTGCTTAATGATGAAGATTTCCTTTCTAGAAAAAGAAGGGAAAGTTTTGAATGCAATCCCATAAAATAATATATCATGGAAGTTGTTTCTATAGGCCTGATCTTCAAAGGCATACCATGGTAGATGTTGCAAAATCTTCGGTTGAAAACAGGAAAAGTTTCATTCTATTCTCTTTTTAAAGCATAAAAATCAGCAAGGTACGAATCTAGTGATTTGTTTTCACCCCAATGTTCATAAAAACATCATAAAACTGTTGAAAATACTAAGACAACTGAGAGGGGGGGGTGAATCAGTTGTTACCATGCTTAAACAATTTATGACTATTCAAGCAATTTTTAATCTCTTCCAAGTGACCATCAATATTATACAACATGAATAATGAACATCAGTCACACATAAGATATATATAGAGACAGATTTTCATGAGGAAACCCATAAAGGGAGAAAACCTCTTCTTCTTTTAATGATAGGTAGTCTTTTAAGTTCTGTGCATCATCTATGTTTGAGCACCAACTCAAAGTGAGGCTACTACCTCTATTTTACAAGCTCCAACTTATTGAGAGAACCAACTCTCTGGTTTCTCTAGCACCCGCTAGAAGGAAGCATCAACTCCCTAAATGTTCCAGCACCAACTAGACTTATACAAGCACCAACTTGCATATAGAAAACTATGTGTTTTCCCGAGCACCACCCTGCTACCCTTTTTTCTAGACACAACTAGATGGAAGATGCAACTTCCAATATTCAAGCACCAACTTGAATATCAGAGGACCACAGTCCTCCCTAGCACCACCCTACCTACCTGGTTAAGAATAAATGATTGAATAATAAACAATACATGTGTCTCACTTCTTACCCCTTCTTCTTTGTTCTGCAATTCTTCTCTGCTTCTATCTATTATGCAATTCTACTTTGCTTCAAACTGTTTTGCAATTCTTCTCTTTCTTCTATGTTTTTCAGCATTTGTTTCACATTTTTGAGTTTCTAAATTTCTTACAATTCAACTCATTTTTCACTTAGAACATCTAACCCTGCACAGTCATGGCATCTCCATTTTTATGCCCACTCCGTCTTCAGTTACACCTCGAATCTCCTAGGGCAAAAATGCCTCAGCAACTGAATCACAAACCGTTCAAGAATCATGATTCAGTTTAGCTAATTGAATCATAATTGAAGAGTTAATCATGAAGAGCAACAATAGCCCTTTGATCGGCTTTCCAAGTATCTAACATCGTTGGATTACAAGCACCGGGTATCGCGTTGATTTCATGATTTCGCATTTCGGTATTCTTGTGATGTGATTTCTCGACACTCCATGTCGCAATCTCCAAAACTCTGAAAATAAAAGAGCTTAGCTGGACTATCTCCTTCCCTTCTCATGACCATCAGCGGTGACCTGGCGCTTATCCACAAAGTGCTTCATGATTCGCAACTTTTATCGTGAGTCTCCTTGACTCCTTCAACTCCTGGTATTTGAAACTCCTAAATAGAGCCAGATCAGCGGTCCACACTCTCCCTTTGATCGACAACTCATATTAAGTAGCAGTTTCACATATCATGATTTTCCACACCATGCTTCGTTGACTCCTCCAATGTGCAAGTCAGAGAAATTCTAATCTCTCTCCACGTGTCCTCCTTGACGATGGATGGTCCTTCTACTTTCGGGACTTTGTAAGACCACTTCATCTTGTACTTAAAGATTTTGCTCCTTCTTCTAGATCCAACGATGGTTGGTACTTGCACTTAGATCCAATGTCTAAGATTTGTTCTCCTCTTTTACGTGTTCCTCCTATATGTATTCAGATATGACGATCATTGGGAATTCTAAGTGGGTGATCCAACAATCACTGTTGATATTCACTGTTAATCTTGCCATGCCATCATCACTATGTTGTTGATCGTGTTGATCTCACCATCAATTTTCTACGCTGTTGATCATGTTGATCTCTCCATCAATGAAAAACACGCTGCCTACATCTTATGTCTGTAAAAATTCCAACAAAAAATCGATCCAAGGGTCAATGGATTCAACTCTTAGACTCTTAAACCATATGGCAACATCTATGATCAATGACTTAGAGAAAAATCTCATAATGACATCTTCATGAACAATCTAAAAGCGATCAACAAAATCCTCAAAGGATTCCAAGTGCCTCTCAGCTGAAACTTGATTCTCTCTAGAAAACCATGGAAGATATTCATAACAGTCAAGAGGATAAGAATGAAGGAGATGGGGCAGCTTCAAAGGTTACTAGAAACCATCAGTGGTTTCTGGCAGTTAAACTGTTTCATGCTACAGTAGCCCTCTGATCTTGTTCAAATTTACCTGCACCGTTGGATTGATTCCATGGGATCTTGAATTCATTTCGGAATTTCGGCATTCGTGTGACCATGCATCTTGACATTCCCAGTCGCGATCCTCGAAAATGAGCTTGGTTTCTCTAGCTCTTTCCTCCATCTCTCGCTGATGTGACCAAGGGTTGTGACCACAGCCTTATGCATAAGTCACTTTCGCGATTGCGCATTTCGTGAGTCTGGAGATGAGGCATCTCGACTCTCCAAGTCACGATTCCCGAAACCCCGAAATGGTGTGGGATCAACGGTCCCGATCAACACTTGATCTAACGGCTCAGATCATTTTGTGATTTCCGAAACTCTCATATCACTTGTCAAGAAACTCTCAGCATCAGGACATTTTGGGACTCCTGATGCTGAGAGTTTCTTGACATCTCTATCTCCTAATTTCCGAAACTCCGAAATGGTGTAAACCTGTTGACGTCACATGTGTTGAATACCTGCCATGTGTCACCCTGATTCGTGACTTACATGTGATTGAAATGTTGAATCAGTCTGACACTTGTCATTACCTAGTTGTGCCACGTGTTCCTAGCTGACGTGGTTTTTTGACGTGAGTCAGATCGACGGTCCAGATCACATATTGATCTGATGGATGCGATTAAATCACAATATCACATATCGCGATTTCGGGATTCCTGTGGTTATTATTCTTTGACATCTTCAACTCTCGATCCACGGAACTCCGAAATGGAGTTGGATCAACAGTGCATATCACATCTTGATCTGACGGTTGTGGTTAAGTCGCGATTTCACATATCGCGATTTTGAGAGGTTAGGGAACCCCATTCCTTTGACTCTCCAGTCAGCGAAATGTTGATCTAAGTCCACATGTCCTGCTTGAAGATGGACGGTCCTCCTTCTTTCGGAATTTTGTGAGCCCTCTACTCCATGCAGGTTCTCCTCGATCCAATGGTGGTTGGACCCTGCGTTCGGATCTAACGCCCGAGATCCATCCTCCATATTTGCATGCTCCTCTTGTCTACATTGAGATCTGATGGTCATCGGGAATTCAAGATGGGATCCAATGATCACTGACGCTTCTCCTCCGAGCTTACGCATCCTCCTTACTTGGAAGAATTTCTAAGTTTCAAATGCCTCGACCTTTGATCCGCCTGTGATCCTAAGTATGCTATCTCCCTTGAGATTTAGCCATGAGTTAACCTCATCTCTGGTGCACACCTACGCACAACATTCAACTCTGTGCTAATTCCTCCTGAGCTTACTTTGTTCCTATTTTTCCATCGATGCACACTCTGATCCTACCATCAATGACAAGTGCATACTTCCTATAAAGCATGCCAACCATCCTCTGCACTATCTCTTCTGATCTTATCGAGCTTGCTCTGCAGCGTCTTCCCAAACTACTTCTGATGTCCGTCTATTACATTCTTCCTATGCTCATGCCATCTTCACTGTTTGTACTTGCCATCAATGAAAATCATACGCTACCTGTTAAACATTTGACAACAATATCCCCCTTTGGCACTGAAGGAAACTAAGGCACCCGAATTATTTTCTCCCCCTTTGACATCAATGTCAAAGAAGAGACATGCTCCCCCTAAGCTATTGTAGTAATTTTAGGAGGCATTAGATATTCAAACAATACAAAACTCCCCCTAACAAGATGGACTCTTTTAGGTGTGAAACGAAATGACACCCAGCTTCTGTCTGAGATATTCAAACAGTGTCTTGGCTAGGGGTTTAGTAAAGATGTTTGCAATTTTTTCTGTAGTGGGAATGTAATGGACCTGAACAATCTGATTGGTGACCTCCTCTCTCAGAAAATGATATTTTATGGGAATATGTTTGGTCTTGGAGTGGAAGACATGATTTTTAGACACACTTATGGCACTAGTGTTATCACAATGAATTGGGATCGGTGCAGTGTATTTTACCTCTAAGTCTGCAAGTGTCTGAATCATCC
>CBVK0101730761.1:0-12245 GCA_900067695.1 Picea abies | reverse complement strand
TCATATCATTTGCAAAAGACTAAGATAGCTAAAGTAGTCATTAATCAAATGCAAATTGATAACATAAACATGAAACAAAAGATTGATATTATGAAAGCTAAAGCTGTAGCAGAACATCAACTTCTGTCTCAGTCTCTATTAGATATCCATTATCCAGGTTCTCCCACAAGCGAGGATGATCCTTATTACAAAAAATAATAAGTATTTAAAGGTTTTCCATAGGGTAAAACCTGCATGTGGAAGTTATAAAACTGTTTACATAAATACGGGAAGATCTCCCAAAGTTGTCTAAACTAGGAAATTAAAATAAAACTAAAACATCCAAATATCCTCTAGACTATCCATCAAATCCCATGCAATTCAAATTCACCTTAAAGGGACCAAAAATGAAAAAATTAGAAGGATCTTTTATTAATAAATGATAGAAAATTTAATCCTATAGACTAGCTACATAATCCTCTGATTCTGTAGCTAGTCTAAAATAAGATACAGAATCATAATCGAAATTAATTGAAAATATTTTAAGGAGATTAAATCCAATTATCATCCAATGGCCATTTGAAAATGATTTATTCAATTGGAGCTTGTTATACCATTTGAAATCATAACAGAATCATAAAATCATTCAACCGAATACAGAGATAGGTGTACTCTGTTCGTTTAGTTACCACAGAATCGGGTTTAACAGAATCATGATCAAACAGTTGAGAAACCATTTGATATGAAATGCAATCAATACAAAAACAAATCTTATGCATTTGTTATGTCGTTTTACCAACAGGAGATATGATCAAATCGAACAGAATCATTTACAATTTGTTATGGCTGTAACGACATAGCAAATGATTCATACCATAAGCGAATCAAACCAATACTGGCATGTAACTGTCCACAAACAGAAACATAACAAGGTGTACGAGATATCAAATCATTTTTTTTTGCAAACTGATTGACCTTGACCAAAATCATTTCATTCAAATGAATCGTAACCGGACTTGGTAAAAATAACATAGTCAATCAATTCGTTTCAAAACCAATAGAATCCAATAGTTGTGAAATCGATAATAATCAAAACAAATGGCAAGAAAAAATTACGTTGCCTTGTCAACAGGAAATATGAATTCGACAAGATCATTTTCCAATCGTTGTGACTGTGTTGGCACAACAAACGATTCATGCCACAAATAGATCAATTCAAACCGGCGTGAAAATTAATTCAAATAAAATCATAACAGGCTCGAATGATTGGCAATAGAATTCATGATTAGTTATTGAAAATTGGGAAAACAAGGTCGATTGACTTCGATCGAAACCATTCATTTGACAATGACTTATAACCGGGTTTGACCAATTCATTTTGTAACTTGAAAAGAGCAGCAATTACAGTCGGAATCCAATTAATCAAATAATAGAACTAACAGTAATCCAATCAAATGAATTAATTAGCTGGGGTTTTGCATAGTTGTTGCTAATCGAATACATTCCATGATTCGGGTGCACCTGCATAGAATTAAATGAGCATAACAGAGTAGTTCATTCCACATTAAAATCAAACAAAGTTGCTTTTTCCAATTTAGAAAATCATAGGACACAGCATGTTCAAAATTCGCAACAACCGAAATCTCTGAAATCGTTTTCCAATCACATCATATGATTCATAACAGAATCAAAACCAAACATGATCATGTCCCAAAATGAGCATGAAAACTTCCTTTTCAAATCGAATACAAACCAATCCAGTTGAAGACAAACTATAAATTTTGTTAACTTAATAAGGAAAACCAATCAATCAAATCCAAACGAAGACCATTCAAATCCAATCAAAATCTATCGATTGCTATACTGGGAATGATCAAATCGTATATCGAATCGAAATTTATTTTAAACTATATATAGAATGCAACCATTATAACAGAGTCATTCAAGATGTGAAGAGAGTTATTCGAAACAGAATTCAAATCGTTATATTAACCTACATTATTTATAAAAACAAATGATATCAAATTGTCATACCTATACAGCGACGAGATGGCTTGATCAAGCCATTTTAGAATTGACCACGGCTATGGCTGATTCAACATTTTTGAAAAGGATCGAGCCTGTTGTCTTCTGCTTCTTATCAGCTGCTTGGAGCTTGGATTTTTGACTGGTTAACACTGCAATTTGATCTTCCAGTGATTGAATCTTCAATTGGAGTATAGAAACATCAATGTAATATCATTCTAACCATGAATTGCATTGGTCACAGGGTGACTGTGTGGGTTTAGAAAGAGCAGGTGAGGGTTTGTCCAAATGACCGAGGGTTTCACGAGGAAATTTAACACCCGGGTAGTCAGGGCCGTTCTTTAGGTAGGGAGGAAGGTTCGATACAAAATCATAAGGGGGATCGGGACATAAACCCTGCGAGTAGGGGTACTCGCTGGCCAAAAAATGTTCAACATCCAAATTGGAGTCCTCACTTAGGATGATAGGGTTGGACTCGACAGAGGGTTTTGGTTTGTTTTGGGCCATTCTCGAAATGATCCAAGCATTCCTTTTCCCTTTGGAATTAGCAGTAAGGTTTGCCTTGGGATTTTTTCTCATAGGCTTTTTAATGGCCTCTGCACTCTTAGTTACAGTGTCGGGTAAGTCAACACCAGGGTCGGCTGAGGGTTTAGGCAATAGGAGATGTAAGGGTACAAGCGGTTCGGCCTTGTTTTCAATTACCACAGGTTTATCAACCTGTACAGGGTCGGTGTCCACAAAGCCATTACAGGTGATGAAAGCCCTCCAACTATCTCCATGCAAACTCAAATGATAAACAATGATGAGATTAATAAGCCCATGATGGAATAGGCTGTTGTCAGTCTTCTGCCTCTTAAACTTTTTCGACATTTTATACAAGCTACGATGAAAGTAGAAAGGCATGTTTAGAGGATACGCTATAAAAATCATCAGCGGACGCAGATGGTAGAGGAACACAAGTCTGTATCGACCTTCATAGGTCATGAACTGATTGAATAGCATTAATAAGTCATTTCATTGTGGTTTGAGCATAGATATGGGCATACCTCTATCACAAGAGGTGACTTTGCGCGATAGAAACAACAATGTCCACGACACATCCTCGACCTTACAATTCTTAAGCTAACGTTGTTCCGAGGCAGGTAATCTTGTAGCCGAGCTGATAAACTATTCATCGATCTCTAACTGTATTTCACCCACCTTGGCTCGATAGCCATCGAAAGTCACATCAAACTGTCGTGCTACACAAATGTTAAAACCCTCAAATCGTTGTATAAAGGGAAGCCAGCCATTGTCCTCCAAATCTTTGCAGGCATTGTCAAACATTAACAATGCTTGATTTCCATTGGGCTCGACTCACACAACTGGTGCCATGGAGCCGAACACATGGTAAGGGAAGGGTTTGGATTCACCAACACACACAGGAGCAGAGCTACCCGAGCTAGCAGAAATGAACGAGCAAAAGGGGTAGGCATAAATGCGAGCATGCGAAGGTGGTGGAGTCTTCCATCCAAAATATTCATTACGCAAGTACAACCACCGATTTATATAGTTATTCAATCCATAATAGTAGTTCAACCATCGAGTCATGTGCCCAAGTAATGAAATTAAATGTGCATACCAATGCGTGCAAACGTTATACCATAGTTTTTGAACACCCGACTTATAAATAAAACCCAAAATCAACTATGCCCCAATGTATCAATTCATATAATCAAAATTTTAACCAAGGTGGCAAAAGGTATTCATATAGTCGACAAGCCAAAAGTTATGAAAAGATTAACATAAAGATTATATCATATATATATATATATATATATAAATTAATCATAACCCCTATGCCTTTCATAGAATCAATGATCAGGCAAGTCATAAAAGGTGCAAATCCAAATATTAATGCATTGCAAACCCATTGAACCCAGTCATACAACATTGAACCCAGTCATACAATCAATATAAGAATGTCCAATGAGTATAGTTCGAAAGTTCTTCCAGCTACATAATGATAAACAAAAGGTAAGTGCAGTAGGCATATCGATAAAAGATCATGACAGTTCAGATAGTGATCGAAATGTGACTTCGAAAGATTCAGTTTTCACACTTACAGTCGTGAAAACAAAATGAAAATAAGTGTGTAAATGTCGCAAGAAATGAAAATGTCATTTATTTGAAAATTTCGACGAAAACTCGATGTTTGCAAGACATAGGTGTAGGCAGCTTATAGGATCATAAAAAAAAGTGAATTGGCTGCCAACACTACCCTTCCAAAACTTTGATAACCATGGTGTGGTGATATAAAACTGAACAGTGCATCCCTGTCTTCCTTAACTCAAGATTTCTTTCTCTCATTTTAAATAAAGGCCATCAAATGAGTCTATTGTTAATTCAAGGTAAGTTGGAGGAAAATCCTTGAGAGAGAGCAACCATTAGTCACTGTCATTTCTCATTTGAGATTTGCCTCTATTTGTTTTCTTACCCCTCACTACACCACAGCCTTTGATCCCCTGTCTTTATCCATGGAGACACCTCAAAAGAAGAAATCTCACAAGGGAGGGAGTGTGGTCAGAACTGAACCTTTTGACATGCACCTATTTGATGTTGATTCAATGGCCATGGAGGTTTTTCAAAGGGTTGGATGCCTCTCTTTTTTCTAAAACATGCCAAGGGGACACCCTGAAGTAGCAAGGCAATTTGCATTACATTTTGATGGCAATAAGACTAAGGTGGGAAACCTTGAGTTTGAGGTATCTGAAGCCTCTATTGCAGCAACCAATGGGATTCCTAATACTGGTGGGTGGTGGTTTAAATCCATGATCCTATATGTTTCCTTCTCCAAGGACTTCCTCAAACCAAACTATCAGATAGACAATTTTTCCAAGGGAGTTCCTAGAAGCCACCTAGTTGAAGACTTTGATAAAATGTTGAAAATAATCCAGAGATATTTTACATGTGAGGGAAGGTTTAACATGTTATACCAGTACCATATAAAGATATTGCTACATTTTTTTGGTAAATATGCAATGAATATCCCTTTCTACCTTATGAGGATCATGGGGAAGATGTCTGATAGATTCCAAGCCAAGTCCAAGGCTATGGACACTAGTGTCTTTCACTATGGGTTGATCGGAATGTTGGTGATGGAAGATTTGAAGAAGAGGAACATTCCTTGGGAACAGTTCATTGTCTCTGCCCACATGCAGCTGGATATATCCTCTCCTCCTCATTCTAGGATGCATGTCCCTTTTCCATCCATTAGTGTTGCTCCAGCAGGAACAAGCATGAACAGAAAAAGCAAATCCACTACTCAAGACAAAGAATCCCTCAAGGAAATTGAGAAGAAGTGAGAGAGGTTAATCACTCTCCACGAAGATATTTTTCACCTCCCCCTGCACTTGAATTGGAAGAAGTCCCTTCATCCACCAAATCCACAACCAAGAGCAGAAGGAAGTTGCATTTCTCTTCACCTACTCCAGCAACTAAGATCAAAATCAGAAAGCCTTTTACTAGATCATGATCGCTCAAGGAGGTTGTTGAAGAAGAAGTCCTACCCAAGGTTTCAGTTCCAAGGAAAGAGAAATATAATGGTAAAGGAATTGAGAAGCCTATTGGGGTGATAGACAGAGCCCCTATGTAGCAGAAAGATAAAGGTGAAGCCATTGAGAAACCTTTTGAGGTTATCAATATCAACACTCCACCTAGTAATCACACTTTCAAAAGAATGATCAGACAACTCAGGGAGGCTAGGAAGGAGGTTGCTCGTTTGAAAGATGAAAGTTTGAATGAGAGAATTAAGATGAAGGAGCTCATGGATATGTACAGCAACACCATTGATCTGAAAAATTTTCAGCAAGAAGAGCCTTTCCTCTCCATAAGAAACTTAATAATCTCTACAGGAAAAACAAATGATTTCAATATCAAAATAGAAATCTCAAGGAAGAATTGCAAAATTTCAAGGATGAATTGGCCCATAGGAACTTAAACGTTCTTGTACAAGTTGCAATTGAAAGAGATGAACCAGTAGTCATGAAGAGTACACCTGTAGTCAAGAAGAGTATCCCTGCAAAGGAAAAACATGTTGCCATGATAGAGGGAAGCTCTCTTGCAACAAGGAGGAGTGCTAGGTTGATGAAGTAGTTGGGGGATATAAGATCCATTTTTTTGGGTGGTCTCTCTTTGAAAGAGTAGAGTAATCAAGGAATTATAATTGTTTTCCACCTATACATGCATCTACAGGCTCCTAATCCATCAGCTAAGTTTTTTGTGATTTTGAAGGACTGGTTTCATCACATAGTAAAAATACAAACAGTCTGTAGCGTCATGGCGCTGCAGAATCGTCTATATAGTATGTTTTGCATTTTCACTACCTAATATGCTATGAAATATCCTAGTTGAAATACATAGTGGTGCTACCAAATCTGCAAGAACATTTGATAGATGGCACTACCAAATCCATAGAGTTGTTTTTATGAATGGCTCTACCAATTATGCAATACCATTTGAGGTGTGGCACTATTGAATCTACAGAAGCTATTTCAAGAGGGGCGCTACGGAATTTCACACAGTCATTACACAATATTGGTGCTATGGAAAATGAAAACCTATTTTGGAGGAGGCGCTACGAAATCTGCAGAGTTTTTTTGCAGAGGGAGCTACATAATTGGCTACCCAATGCGTTACTGAATGGTGCTACGAACTGCCACCTGCAATCAAGTGATTCAAATTCCTGACTCCTTTGGGTGGTTGATGATGTGGAGAGAAGCGAGGATCACATGTGGCATCATGGAGGAAACATACAATCTCTGGAGGACACTTGGAAATGAAAAGGAACGAGCCTAAAGGGAGACATGTCATTTAATTCTTGTTGGAGTGGTTGCCAACATGGTTCCTATTTTGTATCAGATTGTTAAGAACTATTAGCACAAGTGTTAGAATGATAATTTTTTTAGAGAATCCTAGGGGAGGGAGGCCAGCTCGCACCTCTAGTTGTTGCCTTTCCTTTTTGGTTATAAATATATATTCTAAATGATTAGAGAGATTCGAATGGTTGAGTTGGGCTCCCTGATTGTAATATTTTGACTAAGTAGATTGTTCTCTTGTTATGTATTGGACTTGAGAATTTTTTATTAATAGAAGTTAGTTTCTCTTTATATCATCGTGTTTCCTATTATGTTGAAGAACTCATTATTGGATGATTCATGTGAGATTATTATGGTTGTGTTATGATGAATGTTTGATTATAATACTGCTATGGTTTTCTTCAGTGTTCTTTAACTTTGAATTCAAGAAGTTCTTGTGTTTGATTTATTCCTCCTTGGGATACTTGAAGACCTGATGTCAATAGAAGACCTTTACACCTCCCTCACTAAGTCTTCCTCCTATTCACTTTTACTCTCATTCACTGACTGAAGCTAATAAAGACCTCATTTCCTTATGCATGCTAGCCTAGATTTATGAGTTAAAACATTATTATTCTGAGTCTTGTCCATTTGACCTTTAAACACTCATTTACATTTACACATAATTTGATGGGTATTGGGCTTATCCTCTTTTCAATCTGAAGGTGATTCTCAGTACTAACATTCTTGGTGTCATTTCTAAGAAACGAATTGAAGACATTTCCCTGGGATTGAACGACAAAGCATATTGATTCTAAAGTTGCATTAGAATTCGGTACATTGAAGATTGCAGCTTGCACCTGGCGACTCCATTGTTTTAGTTGTGTCTCCCAAAGGCAAACACACAAGGTCTACTCCAAATTTACCTCTAGCAACACCTGAAGCTAACTCAGAGAAGATTCTCAAAAAATGAAAATATTCTCAAGAAGGATTTTCAGCTCCTATACCAGGTACTTCTGGTCATTCGTATGATTCTACTTTTAAAACTCTAGTAGCAATATCTAACCCTCCAATTTTACCTTCTACTGAAGTTTCTAGAAGTTTAGATTTTGAAAATTTCCCTGTTGAATATTCATATTTTATCCCTCAAGTCAAAGAAGAAAGTTTTGAAACCCTTGTTTCTCCTGACATTGTAAAGTGGTTCAGACTTGAGAGTATTGAAGATTTACATACTTTGGGTTTTCCTACTCCTCCTCCTATCAAATTTATTGATACTAAAAAAGAGGAAACCTCTTCTCCTTTGGACCCTATTTCATTTTCCCCAAAGGCTCAAACTCTTCCTCTAAAATTTGAGACCCCTCCATCATCATCCAACTTTCCTCTTTCCCCTCAAACCTAAACTGTAGTTGCAGTTTTCAAAGCTCCATCTCCCCATTGTTCTCCTACAGGTCATAACCCAATGGTAGGTGCTAATTCTCCTAGAAATAGGATGGATGCCATAGTGGATGCTAGGTATGGCCCTCTTATCTTACCTCATCCTATGAAATCTCTCCCTGTTGGATACTACCTTAAGTACATGCCCAAGTTCACGGGGGAGGAAGACATAACTGTTGAAGAACACCTTGCTTCCTTTTATAGTTATGAAAACAATCTTAACATTGAGAATGAGTATGTATGGATGAGAGTACTTCTATAGAGCCTTGATGGTGAGGCTAGGAAATAGTTTAGGGGTTTGACTCTTGGATATATTGCTGGGATTGAAGCTTTATATGATGCTTTCTTGAGACATTGGGGGGATAAAAAGATTTTCTTTATTATATCATAGAATTTGGATCCCTTAAGAGGAAAGAAGGAGAATCTATTTCAAACTTTTAAAAAAGATTTAATAAAATGTACAACAAGATTCCTGCTGAAATAAAGCCTACAGAAACCTCTGCTAAGATCACCTATGCGAGTGATTTTGACCCCGAGTTTTTCCTTCTACTGAGATAAAGAAGATCTACCTCCTTAGCTCATATGCAAGATGCAACCTTAGAAGTAGAATCTAACACAGTGGCAGCTCACAAAATTAGGGGAAAATCTGATAGGGACAAGAGAAAAAGTAGAGTTGAAAACTCGACCTTTGATTCCTCTGTTGTCCATCTTCAATTTGATGAACTTAAAAAATTGGTAAAATCACTTTATGATGAAATGGAGAAGTTAAAACTTGAAGGAAAATAGACCTATAGGAATACATAGAATGTTGATAATAGAGGTAATTTTAGAATACCAAATAATGCCCCTCAGGTCCTCCAAAGAGATCCAAGAAATAGAGATAGGGATGATCAAAAAATTCAAATCCCTATCCAAAAAAAACTTGTTGTTGATCAAGAAGGAGAGGATGAAGAAACTCATCCTGGAATCCATTTCCTTGGTGACACCTCTTCATCCCCTCATTTGACTTAATCTGCATATGAAGAGTCTCTCATGGATAGTTAATTAAATTAATTGAGTAAAGGAGAAAAAACAAATGACAATCCTAATAGATACAACCTGAGGTCCAAAAGGAAAGAGGGAAAGACTGACACTTCTGATCAACCCACTAAAACAGAAAATTTTGCTAAGCCTATGGCAACTGGCAACAAACAAAAATATGCACAAATCCCTCAAGCATTGGTTAATAATCCTACCCCAAAAGTTAAGGAGATTCTGAAATCTCCATCTTCCTTCAGCTTTGAAAGTGAGATTAAAAAAATAAAAATCATTGTACCTTTTTTGGAGCTGATCAAAATTGAGGAATTCAAAAGATATCTTTCCAAAATGTTGCAGCCTGAACCTTCCCCCAATTCCACTGATTCAGTCAACCTTCAAGATGAAAAACCAGTAGTCATCCTAGGACCTTTGATAGAAGATAGAGATGATTCATCTCCTCCCTTCTATACATCATTGAACATTCATGATAAAGTTTTGCACAACTACTTGACGGACTCAAGGGAATCTCACAATCTCATGCCAAAAATAGTCATGGATGAGCTTGGGTTGGAAATTACAAAAACATACCATGACTTATACTCTTTTGAATCTAGGAAAGTGAAGTGTCTTGGGGTTATCAAAGATCTGGTTGTGACCTTATTTCAGTTTCCCATGAAAATTGTGGTCATGGATATTGTGGTGGTTGATGTCCCCCATAAGTTTGGTATGCTCTTGTCAGTATCTTGGATAAAAATACTAGGGGGGACCTTGCAGATGGACCTTACATATGCCACCATTCTTGTGTTTGGGAGAGAACATAGAAGGCTTTACAGGGAGGCTCAATTAGCCTACATCAACAGTGATGAAGCAAACCCCATCAACCATCCTATGTTTACACTTGATATTCATTTAGGATCTAGTATATTGCAGCTCATTGATGCTCCTCAACCTCCTCTTGAAATAAAAAAATAGTCCATTACCTTTTGTGAAGATTCTCCTCCAAATACCTCTATTTGGGAAATGTTTTTTGATGGAGCCTCTTTTAAGGAAGGTTTTGGTGTTGGATAAGCCTTTGTTTCCCCTACTCAAGAGATCATATCTTCATCCTACAAGCTCAAATTTGAAACTACAAACAATGTGGCAGAATATGAAGCTCTTTTTTTGGGTTTGAGGGTTGCCAAAGACATGGGGATTGAAGAGATAGCATTGTTTGGAGATGCTGAATTAATTGTCCATCAAATCAAAAATATGTATCAAGATAAACACCCCAGGCTAAGGACTTACAAAAATGAAGTTTGGGATCTTGTTGATAGTTTCTTCTTAGTTTTTAATATCTTATTTGTTACAAGAGAGGAGAACACCATGGCAGATTCTTTGGTTGTTTCAACAAGTAATTTCAGAGTCCCTTTGACACCTAAACTCAAATATGATGTATAAGTGAACTATAGACCCTCTATACCTGAAAATGTCAAACATTGGAAAGTTTTTGTGTATGATATTGAGATTAAAATATTTCTTGAGACTGTGGATGAGTTTTATGCCTTACATATTGATCAAGATCATGATACTAAAAATAGCCCTCCTACTAATGTTTTTCTAAATAAAATTTATAACCATCATATTGTTCAATTCCCTAGTAACCATATTCCAAAAGGACTAGTTCCTTTCGAAAGATTGTGTTAAGCACTAATATTGACTCATTACCCCTTAATTTGGGCATATTACATTAGTAATGTTATTTTATTTATGTCGGCTTTATTCCATTAGTTGTAATTATACCTCCTAGTCTCCTATATATACCAAGGAGACATTTTCATTTGGAATCATCTTGGAATGGTACATTTGTGTGGGAATAAGGTGGTTTCCCACTCGAAGAGGCTTATTATCTAAATATATCTCTTTTTCAAGGCATTGAGTACTTATTCTAAGGTTTTTCTATGTTATATTGATATTTGGTTCTTAACATATGGTATAAGAGCTCAAGGTCTTAGGGTTTCACTACTACATCTAAGACACCTTGGCATTTTCACTATAACTTGTTTTCTACAACGTTTCAGAAGGTACGGCTTGGAGGATATTTAGTAGATGGATCAAGGTATGTTAGGTTATTATTTCAGCTCCTGGGGCCTTATAATTTTGTAGATAAAGCCTGTGAAATATAGGGTTCTAGAATCATCATGAACTGAGTCATTGCAGAATTTTCGCTATAATTTTTTTAATGTAATGTTTCAGACCCTAAACTCTGAATAATATTCAAAGAAATTAGTAAGGTATCTTTGCTAAAAATTGCAACTTCCGGATCATCTTACATTTGTATATAAACCCTGTAGAAGATAGGGTATCTGACTAGTCCTATTGACTAGTCTCAAGAAGGTGTTCCACTAAAACAATCATAACGTCTTCCTAGAGTATCAAAATTGAGTGAGACTAGTTGCATTAGATAGTGCACAGTCTTTAGTATTTCTGGTATGAGTTTTAGAATTTTATATCAATTATTTTTTTGCGAGGAACGCTATACAAGTGACATCTCCCGGAAAAGCCAAAAATCAGCAAGTTGTGAGGAAGTTACTGTAAATTCCATTTGCCACATCCAATTTTGATCAGACCTGTGCCATTGCAGAGAAGAAATATTAGAGAACTACAAAAAATAAAGTTTCATACCCAGAAGGGCCGAAACTTTGGAGATACATCAGAAGAAATATTTTCTAACAGAACCACCTCAAAATCAAGGTTGAAAAGTGATACTTGGCCCACATGCCACCCAAAAAGGGAACTTCTAAACCAAAATAAGCCTCCATGAAATCCTATGTGGACTCTTGATGAAGGTAAATAAATGTGTAGGGACATAAATGATTTACAAAAGAAGACAATAATAAAACATGAACTACAAGAGATGATGGAGGGTTTAAAGGGGGAGATCATGGAAGGATTGAAAATTTTCATAATAGAGAGGAC
>CBVK0101730760.1:0-13731 GCA_900067695.1 Picea abies | reverse complement strand
AGTATTTCTATTAATAATTGATCAGCAGAAGTGACAACATTACAGACTTCTGTGTCAACACGGTTCGAAACCAAGAAACCAAGTTATTTCCAACTGGGCCTCCACCACTTCAATCCTCCACCAAAGGAAAGCTCATAGGAGAGAGTCAATGAGGTTCTCTCAACAATAGGGAAAGAACTTGGGGGCTGAACATTGTATTCAATCTTGAGGGACAAAGGGATGTAGACTCAATATGAAGTAATTTCTCTAGAGTAACTTTGGTCTCAAATTTGAATGCTTTCTCCTCTTTTCCATACCTCAAAATTGTGCTTTTATAGCCTTCATAATGCAATTGAAGGGCCGAGTCAGAACGTTTCCAGTATATGGAAGGGCAAGGATAAGATATCTCCTGTCATGACATGGGAACCCGACTTCATTTTTGTATTTTCTAGCACAAATCCCAATGTACGCAGGTTGTAGTGGAGCAGCTAGAGTATACGCATCTTGCATAGCTGATAGGGAATGTATATGTGGAAAAATGTATATTTTTGGCTCTGGATTCATCAAAAAGGGATGACAATTCTGCATAGGGAAATGGAAAAAGGCCCTCTGTGTAAGATAGCAATGGTGAGGCAAATCTTTCTATAACATATGCCCCCTAATGTGTGAGATCATAGGAGTATCTGTGATGGTCGAAATACATTATAAATAACCCAGAAGTGTAGTGGTAGAGAACCAGTTGGACGAAATCAATTGTTCATTACATTCTATACTGACTTTGCATACATGGCTTCCAAGAATAGAATGCAGATCCATGTGGAAAATATACCAAACAAGTTTTCATGGCCATGAATAGGCAAATACAAATGAGGTTGCATGCCAAAATTTTTCATAGTCATGAACAAGGCCCAGTGAAACCAGTCTCAAGATCAATCTGAAGATATTCGTATACCATGGAGTACAATCTGATCTCCCATGATCACTGAAGTCGAATAGGTGTTGGTCCAATGAAATGGAAGAAACATCTCAGGAAAGTTGCGGCTACATAGTGATGTCTTCAAGTCTTCTACACTATCTACCAAGGGTGCAAGTCTACATCATGTGAATAAATGAGTTGAGGTCGAACACAATGAGACATCATTTGATTACCGGTCATTGACGTATATCGTTAACAAACATGAGACAACCTACCAATAATGAAAGTAGGTATCAAGGCACCGAGTACATTCCTACAAGTGTGAATAAAGGAGTTGATGTCAAACACTTGAGAAATCCATTGATCAGAAGAAATTGATGTATTCCCATCTGTCAATGGCAAGAGAGCCTACCACTAATGACTGCAAGCCTCAAGGTACTCATAAAACTTTAGGTCATGTATCCAGAATAAATGAGCTGAAGTCGATGGAAGGAGACCCACTGAAAGGAGAGAATTAAGGAATCTCTCATCAGTTATCTCGAGGAACAAAGAAGGAGATTCATGATTTGGTGGAAATCGGACGAAGAACATGTGCACGAACCAACAAACCTGTGCATCTTTCACGTGTACCAAATGCAAGCGGTATACGAAAAAGACCCTCTAAATAACAGTCAATGATGAAAACTATTGACAAAGGAGAGGATACCACCAATAAGGCTAATGGCATCCAAGACACTGCACAAATCCCAGCGTGTGAATAGATGTCTTGCCGTCGATCACAAGGGAAACCACCCAATCAACGAACAATGATGAAATGTTGATTGTTGCGTTCAAGGTGACCTAGAAATGAATAAAGTAGGGCTAAGGTGCATGATAAGACCATAGTATCATGTGATTCCGAGACAAATTGAGGGTATGGCCAGCATGCAAAGTCAATATTTATGAAGAGTGGTCGACACAGGTTGATAGACTTCTTTTGAACAAGAGAATGAGACATATGGTGACTCTGGCATCATAGACTCAATGACGTGACTATTAGATGCAGGAGGAATCAATAACATTCTCTATAGGGACTGGAAGAGTAACTAGCCGGTAGAGAAAACTCTGTAACGAGATCAGCTTCCTAAGGCCATGCTAAACCCAAAATTGTGATGACGCAAGGACTCAATAACTTTGTACTTTGTTCAAAGGTGACATGATTGTTGCCTATTATAATATAGTACTCCCTTCTCACTCGTCTTTTTTTGTTTTTTTCATAACAAATGAATGCTATGATACAGAGGAGGAAATGAGTGTCACAAGTAAGAAAAACTAGTTCCAGCAGTGGAACGTACCTATGCTTAATGCGAGGAAATTCATGTGGGAGATGGACACTCAGGGTGGTTTTCCCTCCAGGGTATAGGGTGTCAAATTGCGAAGGATATAAACAAGGCTCTGCTTGATTGAGGATGCAAAAACTGCTAAGGCAACGGTTTATAACGCAAAGCGAGAACTGGCTAAAGGCTCAATACTGCAAGTGAGGGCATGAGATGCAATCACAACTTAACACCAAAAAATATCCTTTTTTATGTATTTTAGTCTACTTGGTGTGAAAAAGGGGTAAACTTGTGCCAAATAGATGTCTTTTCAAATCCAATTTATGAGTGTGAAAAAGACAAGTTCACTCGGCAATCTTTTCTATTTTTAATAGCGAGTTGGAAAAGAGATTAACTAAGACTCATGACATTTCAAATACAATTTTAACGAGTGTGAAAGGGACAAATCACTCTACAATATTTTCAATTTTTAGGCGAGTCGGAAAAGAGCTTAACTAAGACTCATTTTTTGGGAGTTTGCGGGGAATAGGGTCGCATGTGCATGAATGAGAAATGAGGCTCATCATAAAGTCATGTATTAATTTATATTGGACTCCTGGTCCTAAGGAAAAAACTCGGCATGGGCACCAAATGATAATGGGGATATAACTAGGGTACCCATGTTTGGTAAGTCTCTACCATTTATTAGCGACATCTATTTATAGCATATGGGTGGTTATGTGTCATAATAAATCGGTTCGTTCCTAAGGCGTAAAAAGAGGTAGTCGAAGGATAATGCAAAATGCATGATGGAGTGGATAGCTACCCTATATGCTAAGTTATGAAAATACCTGCCCGAGGTGACGAACGGTCCATTATGACATGGAAATCCACAAGAAAAATGAGTCAAAACTACAATAAACCAGCTCAAAACCACTCTTGAAGTAGTCCATTTAAAAAATAGCGTGAAACTATATAAAGTGGGTAAAAATAAATTATAAATAGTAATAAAATAAAAAATTACTGTATAATTTTGATTTTTACCCAAATAGTGCAATTTGGACCAAAAATACCTCTAGGATTCAAACAGCGATTGCGGGGGCATCAGGCAACGAAATCACAAACCGTCTGGATCAGGTAACTCTTCATATCTTTCTCTTCAAATTCAGTGGATTACAATTTTGAATTAGGTTTCAATTTTTTAGTCTTTGAGAGCGTAAATTAGGATTTTCGGTATATGCGGGTTTCCTTGTAAAGGTCGTGTGTACGACTAGGTATACACCCCTGTGTGAACCACAGGGAGCGTGTATTGATCCCTACACGCCACTGTGGGAAAGTAAGCCACGTATATGTATGCAATTGGAAAAAAAGAGGGGTTCTTAACTCAAAAATTGATTTTTTTTTTTGCAGGATGGTCTTGGAATGGAGAGATCGAGAGAATGAGGAGGTAGATGTAGCTGTGGATCGAGATCTGGTGGCTCAAGCAGATTTAAAAATATGTGGTTTGTACAAATTTTGGCTCTCAAAGCAATGAGGGCCCGAGTGAGGTTGTTGGAGATGTTGGTGGGTTACTGGGACCCTGATAGCAAGAGCTTTATCCTTGATGGACAACCATTTAGGATCGAAGTAGAGGACATCTACTTCTTGATTGGTCTATCACGCTAAGGGGAGGTTGTGAACCTCAAGTCACATGGAGTGGGAAGTGGGATGAAGATCGAGGAGTATATCGATGCCCACTGTGTAGCAGGGACTCCCAAGGTGGGAAGCCAAGTCCCCATCCAGGTAATAAGTAACCTCGGTATGAAGATCATTATACTCATGCTTACCAGGATCATAGGTTCGGCCTCATTGCATCAAGCATCGATACCGCCGATGTTTTACACAGTAAAGTGTGCTAGACCCATTGTCTATGATTGGTGTATCGCACTGCTAGCCAACATGAAAGGTCAACTGACAGAGTGCAAACAGAGGAGTAAGCAAAACTTTGGGTTTTCTTCTATCCTTTGCAGCTTCTTTTTCGAGCGGGTTCCAGGCCTGGGACCTAGAGTGGATATCCCTCCTAGAGAACCACGTGATCCAGCCATGACGCGGTGGATCGAGTTCATGAAACAACAGGGGGTAGGTAGGGTATCAATGAACTATAATGATGTTTTTTTCTTTTGGTGGTGGCGACGAATCATTTCTCTAGACAACTATCCCTGTGCAAGGATTGATTTCAGAGGAGATCCTGATATTCCACTTCCACAAGGGGCCGCCTATGGTGATATAGGTAACAAGCTTTTTTTTAAATATTTCATTTTTGTGTATTTTTGTATTTAAAGAACAAAAATATTTTTTTAATGGTGTTTGAATATTGATTAGATACATGTCTAATCGCAAACGTGGGTCCATAATGGCCAGAGGGATTCCTTCGAACTAGACAGAGGAACCGGGGAGATGAGGCGGCGAGAGGAGAAGCAGAGAGGGTCTTACAGAATGTGTAGGGAAACCTGTCTCGTTTGACACAAAGGATTCCTATGGTTCAGGTAGAGGATCTACTTGAAGCCATGCAACGACAGGTGGTTGGTGTACCTAGAGCATGGGTATGACTCTTTCGACATCTCACAAATAGGCGTAGATGGCTTGGGATATGTATATCGGCTGTATATGTGTATTGAGGGTTTTAGCCCCAATTTTTTAATATAAACACCATATTTTGAAATATATAAAAAGGGATCTTCGGATTTACTTATATCTTACAATGTGTACATTGATTTAATGGTTTTCTTTGCTTTATTAATGTAGCAAATGACAATCTAAAACATAATTAGTGTAGACATCGGATACATGATTAGAACTCATAGGAATGTGATAATATGTAATAAAATCAAATCGTTGTTCTAAAAGACATAATTGTAGGAATCGACGGAGTAAAGTAGGATCGCACACACGGTAATGACTGTTCAACTGACATACTACTAACTGAGAATCTAGGAGAACTTCTAAAGAGCATATACCATGCAAGATAGCATCGCGCAAAAGTTCTATGACAGCTCTATATTCAACCACATTATTCGTGGATGGCCCTAGGCATGCGCCACCTGAATCTACCAGCAGAGCCTCGGGTGAGTAAACCACCGAAGAGGTGGAAGCCAAGTTCTGTGTATGACGACTGGCTCCATCTGCGAATCCTAGGTAGACCGAAGACTCCATTGACATATGCTAACAAAGGAAAAACGCGATAAGCAAGCTAAAGATAAAAGAAAAGGAGAAAAGAGATGTATATACACTAAATTTACATTAGTATACAAAGAGTTCCACCCAATCCTAGGTCTCAAGCGTAGTACATTTTCAAGTAGAGCCCATTTCTGGGCTCGACCAACTTATTCCCTTCATAATATTCCAACTCATAGGATCCTTTTTCTAGGACCCGTAGCATGATGTAAGGATCGTTCCACATGAGTTTAAACTTTCCTACCCCAGCGATTCTTTGGCTTGATCATACAAGAGGACTAATTCACCCTCATCATACAACCAAGGACAGACAGACTTGTCATACTAAACCTTAACATGTTTCTTGTTTGCCTCGATAGCCGTAAAGGCATCCCGACGCTACTCGTCAAGACTCTCTAGGTGCACAAGGCGTCTCTCTAAATATGAAGTGTCAGGTAGGAGCTCGACTGCCAACTTGAGAGAAGAGATTTTTCATTCAATGGGAAGGATCGACTCCACACCATGCACTAACTGAAAAGGGGAAAAACTGGTGGCAGTTTTAACCGAGGTACGGTATGCCCAAAGCGCGGGATATAGCATGATGTGCCAATTGGAATTACTTCGACTAACAGTTTTTTGCAAAATGGTCTTGAGAGACTTGTTGACGACCTCTACTTGCCCATTTTCCTTGGGGTAATAAGGGGATGAATGATTGTGTCTAAACCCTAGATTAGATGCTAGTTCTACCATCATTTCATTATGAAAGTGACTTCCATGATCAGTGACAATGTCCCTCGGGATACCGAACCAGGCGATAATTTGGTTGAATACAAAGAAGGTTGCAATCTTCCCATTGGATTTTATAGTAGGCATGGCCTCGGCCCACTTAGTGAAGTAGTCGACGGCCACTATAATATGTTGGTTCCCCCCAGCCAAAGTTGGGTTGCAATCGATGAAATATACCCACCACTTGGTGAAGGGACCGACAGTAATGACTGGGTGAAGAGGGGATGGATGCGAGCACATTTTTCAAGTGAACACTTGGAAGAGGTGACACTTCTTAACCACTTCGATACAATCTTTAAAGATAGTGGGTCAGAAATAACCGGCTCGCGGGATTTTTTGGGCTAGCGCAAACCCCGATAGGTGAGCACCACAAGCCCCTTTGTGGAAATTGTTTAGGACTGACTCGGCTTCCTCATGAGTTAAGAAATGACGCAAGCTATTATCTATTCCTCGGCAATATAAAGTTTCACTGATGATGGTATAGTTTTTGGCTTGATATCTAACATGTCGTTGATCATCTCGCGAGAGATGCTGAACGAACTTCAAGGTTTGAAGATATAAAACAATGTCTCCATACCAGGGGTCCGACGACGAGACAAGGAAGATGTGTTTGTCTGCAAATGAATCAACATGGATAACATCCTCGTCTAATCGTGGAAAATCAGATATTAACTCCGCAAAAACTAGTGATTTCTTGGACTTGGCCGAAGCAAAGTCGCGATCAAATTATTGTAAGATGAAAATCCATTTATTATATTTCCCCCCTATGATACGCCTGGTAAGTACGTATTAAAAAGGATTGACATCAACAACCACTTTAGTCTTGGAAAGAAATATATAGTGACGTAAATGTTGGACTGCATGAACGGCAGCCAAAGCTATCTTTTCAACATGAGAGTAATTAAGCTCAGGGTCGACTAGATTTCGACTAAGATAGTATATGACGTGCTCATGGAGCTCATGATCCTCCTGAACTAGAACCATACCAATCATCTCAGCAGACGCGACAATATACAGCAAGTAATCTCTATTGTAATCAGGGGATTTCAGTAGAAGGGTCAATACCAAGGCTTTCTTCAAAGTGTCGAAAGACTCTTGGGCTCACTCATCCCAGATAAAAGGAGTTTCTTTCTTCAAGAGGCACATGAAACCCTTAGTGATGTTGGAATAATTCACTATGAAACAAAATAAAAAGTTAGCTTTCCCTTATAAACCTTGAAGTTGTCTAATTGTGTGCAGGGGAGGCAACTGAAGTATTGCCTCAACCTTAAGAGGATCTACCATGATCCTGGTCTCGAAAACTAGAAACCCTAAGAGATGACCAGACTTAACACAAAATATGCATTTATGAGGGTTTAACTGGATTCTATAGTAACGACATCTTTCAAAAACTAGCCGAAGGTGTATAACATGATCCACTCTCTTGCGAGAGTGAGCAGCAAGATCATCAAGGTAGGATTCAACTATGTGCTTGATATCATGAAAAGAGAAAGTCATGGAACGTTGGAAGGTTTCTTCAGTGTTTTTAAGGCCGAAAGGAATTTTCCGGTATGAAAAAGTACCCCAAGGACATATAAATTCCATCTTGTGTTGGTCCTCAGGTTTGATCTGGATTTGGTTATATGCTAAAAATCCATCCATAAAAGAAAATATTTCTCTTCCTGCACACTCATCAAGAATCTGATCAATGAAAGGCATGGGGAAGTTATCTTTAGTACAAGCCTTGTTCAGGTTGTGAAATTCCATACACACATGGATCGCTCCTTGCTTTTTATTCACAGGAACGGGGTTGGATACCCATTTGGTCAAGGGAACCAGGTAGATGAAGCCAACATTAAGTAGCTTCTCCACCTCTGCCTTAATAGTAGGGGCCTTCCTAAGATATACATCCTTAAGACGTTGTCGAATAGGTTTAGCATCTGGATAAGTCCTAATATCATGTTCGACAATATGGGGGTCGATCCCTGGCATCTCTTCATATGACCAAGCGAATACATCTCAAAATTATTTGAAGAGCTTGGTGTAGATCAGAATTTCTTCTGGTGAACAATCCGCACCTATATTTACATTCTCAATCTTGCCAAGGGTACGAGAGATATTGATTGAGATAGTAGGAGAAATACTCGCCATGTTTTCCTCAGCATAAATGTCACACGTATCAAGTGGAACTATGGCATGACTGACTATATCACTCAAGGTAGATCAAAAATCATCTTGCTTGATTCTTTTGAGACTTGGGAGAAAATAAGATCGATGATGCATATCATCTGAAGGTCTCTCAGAACCATTCATGGCTTCGAGGATGGCTTCATTTAAATGAAAAGTCCCATCTAGGAAATCATGTGAGCATGACACTGAGGTGGCCCATACAGGCCTTAGAATAGGATCCTCCTCTTCTGTTAGCGAGGTAACAGGATTGGGATCGACAGAAGAGTCTAGAACAAATTGATACGCTATCTTTGATGTCAATAGTGGCATAGCCATGCCAGTGTGCAACTGTCCTTCACCTGATGATGTCGAAGAAGGTAGGGTCCATGGATCACTAAAATAGGAATTACGGAAAGGTATGGACCTCTCGGTTGAAGCAGGCCTACTAGACATGGCATAAACATGGTGAATCGATGTTGACAAGTCTAAGGTACCCATGAGGGAAGAATACATTCCGACATCAATATTCTTAGTTGTTGGATGAGAATTGTCGATCACAGGGATTGATGGTCTAACATATGCATTAGGACTAAATTATGCAAAGGATAACTGGTTGATAGTCACGATCTCCCCTTGATGAGGAAAACAAAGTATATGGAAAACAAACTATACAAAAACGACCATAGCATAGGTCCAATTGCGACCTATTAATAGGTTATAATCAAGAGGCGCATCAACTACCTCTACTTCCACCTCTACTGTATTCCCGCCTAACTGGACTGGAAAGGTGGGGAGAATAACATGAGGGCGGAAGGAATGACCGTCAAATGCGGTCAACATGTTTGATGACTTGGAAAGGGTCAGAGAACTGATAGCTTTCCAACACACCAGGGACATCATGCAAGTGGCAGCACCTTCATCAATGACTGCTTGTTTGATAGTATACCTGGAATACTCCACATGGATTTGGAAAGCCACGTGGTAGGGTAAGCAAGGCTTCACATCCGTAACATCAAAATTGATGAGTTTCAAGCCACTAGGCTCTAGAGCTCCTAAGGCAGAGAGTAAGGCATTCCTCTATGATGGACACGTCTGGAGTACCTCCAAAGTCGACATCGCGAAAGGTGTGTGGCCCAAATCCTCAATGATAGAGTAGTTTTGGGTGGCTCTAACTTTAGGGTTGTGAGTAGAGCGCTTGAGTAATCCTTTCGGAATACGGGGTGGTGGCTCTGGTTTCTCAATCTTTAGGTTCATCTCCAAAGGGGGAGGAGGAGCTTCTAGGCCGGTACCATATTTTGAAGAGATATAATCTCGATAATGGGTGGCTACATTGATCTTTGCGTTGACCATATCGATACAAACACGGTCGCCATCTTGCAACGGTGGGTTTTGACTTCCACTGAGCACATTTTCGGCATTCGAAGAGCTCAAGGCTAAGTGTTGATTATGTGTGAATGGATTCGTCAGCACAACGGGCAGTAGGTTTAAAATCCTCATAGCCTCTGCAAGTTTGGGGCATAAATGTGTAAGGTGGTCATTGGTACAAGCTTATAAGGAAACTTCACCTTACGTTTCTCTTTCTTTCCCTCTCCAACATTATCATTATGCTTCCCATTATTATCTTTGTCCTTGGGTTTGTTACCATTTTTCCCACTCTTATGGTTGTTTCGACCTTTCATTTTATTCCCATCGGGTTGTTGGTCACCATTTGTGTTTTTCGACGATTGCACGGAATGTACATCCACCGACTAGGTGGGTTTAGAGGATCCTGACGAAGCTGAACCTCTGGCAAACTTCGTTGCCAAGTCTGCGGGATTTACATTGGTGGACCCTACAATTCCATCGACATGAGGTCTAGGTTTTTCCTAGGATCGTAATTTGACCATGGTGCTTCTAGAAGAAGGTGATATAACATCCCAGACTCAGCATATATTAAATATAATTGTTGGGCTCTAAATATATCTTCTTCTTCGTTGGATACCCCAGAAGTAGCAACATCCTTCGAGATAGGAGGGTGCAAAGACTTTAGAAACCATTCTAGAAGAAAGGCTGGGGGTATAGGGTTCTTAATCAACCGCCTCCATCTACGCCACTCCTAAATATGATCTGAGATATGAGTGACGGTGTCCTAGTGTAAAGTGGACAAAAGTTCGAAGTCGGCATCATAATGAATGGGCAACTGAAAGTGGTTGATAAATTCCACTACCAACTGATTAAATTATATATATGTTCCCTTGGGTAGCTCAATATACCATTGTGAAGCAACTCCAATGAGAGTGCATTGAAACATTTGTAATCTAATAGAATCATGGTTTAAGGAATTCAATGAGAACCAAAGGTGAAAGATAGTGACGTGTTCACCAGGGTCCTCTCCATTATTACCCTCAAACTTTGGAATGTTTGAAGGAAGTTTGGTGGGGATGGGGGGGCATGAGGGATCATGAAGTACCGGGTCATTCATTAACTTAGCCAAGTCTGGCAGATTGAGCGTGGCAAGAAAAGGGAGACGGGTTGCGGCATCTGGCCCCATCCTCCCCCGAAATATTGTGTGTTGGGAACTTCATTCCATCCAAGATTTGGGTAAGTACCAAAGCCCTATCTGGAATTATAAGGCCCTCCTCCAAGCTGATTTGTATAAGATGGGTTGGGCATCATTCCAACAAGAATGTTCTGATAAGGAATATGAAAATTTCCCCAGGCCAGATTAGATCTGAACTAGGGATTGTAAAGATTTCCCCCAACTGGATTAGATTCGGGTTGAGGGTTTCCCAAAGTGTAAGACTGGTCGCCTCCAAATGGGAATCCAGAGGATTGAAGTGGATTCGTCATACCAAAAGTATTGGTCAAAATCGGCACCGAGGGGGTAGGGATATAGGGTGGAACTTGTTTGCCAGATGGGTTGTTCCATCCAGCCATAGAAGGATTAGATCTAGGGTTAGAAAAAGGGGAACTTCCTACATTAGGATTTGTTTGGGGAATATGAGAACCACCAAAAGGGAAAGCAGTGTAAGGAGGTGTAGTGCCCCCAAGTCCAAAGCTAGAGTTAGGTCCAACAGTTGGGATGGCAGTCAAAAACTGCGACATGGAGTTAGGCATACCATATGAAAATGGATTAGAAGCCATAGGGATGGATTGAACATTGTAACTCGGTGAGTGGCCGAAACCCCCAAAAGTGTTTGGGGCAAGAGATGAAGCATTAACTACAGGCCAAGCCATAGTACTAGTATAAGCCTTCGGCCCTACAACTGTAGTGGCTATAGGAGTCAAAGGGGTTCCATTAAATATAATGGGTATGAGAGTTGAAGAACTCCCAGTGTTCTGAAAACTGGACTCAGTACTCATCCTTGTGGAACCACAAGTCTGAAAATTGGATGTGTGTGTACCACGCCTAATAACTCTACGCCTTTTAGAAGGAAAGAACTCAAAAACTGGAGGTAATTGTAACAACCTACGGGACTGGCAAGGAAGTTGGTCCAGCTCCACGACGACTTATGACTCTATAAAATAAAAATATATCCTAAGGCCAAGTAGTAGTCAAAGAGAATACCAAAAAGTCAAACGACCAATATGCATGCAAATGGGCTAAAGTGGTTGAGTGGCATCCCAGGATAAAGAAGGTATGTCTCTTCAAAGAGGGACCTGGGACTCCCTGCTAAAGTTTGGAGGTAACATAATTAGTTATAGGGGCCCTCATGGGCTTAACAACTAGTCGGTTAGATCCTCGCGGAGAGGTAATTCTCCATAAAGGCTATGTGTTGTCCGACCCCTATCTAACCCAGGGTACAAGCAGAATAACCTCTCCAAATAACTTATGAGATACCTAAGCCAAGAAACTAATAAACGACTATATAACTGATGCATAGGTGGGCAGTTGTAAATCTGGATCACCGTATGGGCAGGGTAGCAAATCCAGAAACCTTGAAAGCATTGCCTCTCACTGAGGTATGGGTACTAGCAAGATCCCCAAATACGAATAAATCCACATAAATATCTCTGACGCTAGGTGAGTATTCGGGGGTTATCCCTTCAACTAACTTCTCGCGACCTCGTGATTAACTCTGGTGTGAGAAGAGCCTTCTGATATTATCAATTATACAATGGACTTCTTAACTCCCTATCTCAGACACATATGTTGATTTAATTTCCTTGGAGAATTTTACTCACAAAATTCTATTCCAAGGCACTAAATCCTAGAATAGTTTGTGTACCCTAAAAAATAAAATCGTGACTAATCAATTTTAGTTTAAAGCATAAATTTATTGGTCGTGATTACTCAAAAGGGTGTGGAAGCAAAACTCATGATGTTATGACTCTGGAAGAAGATGAACATAAATATAATGCAAAGTCTATCTTTAACTTTTCAATGAATGATATGCTAATAAAAATAGTGCAATTTTCAATTTCAACTCTGCAATTCAGAAGTAAAATGCAATATTTCGCTAAATGAACTAAGCTAATGATAAAGGTTGAAAGACAAAAATGTTAACCAATGAAAAATGCCTATTTTTTTGTATTTTCAATATGTTAAAGAGAAAATGCATGGACTGTAAAGAAACCTGATATATAAGTTCTACTGTGTATAAATAAAATAACTCAATCTAAATACAAGCAGCCAAGCAAACAACCCAGGGGTCAAGGACAAACAAGGATGAAAAACAAAGTGAAAGACTATGCCCAAAAATTGAAGTCCCAACAGGTTTCCTGTCAACCCAAAGAAACTCAATAGGCACTACAGAGACCTAAGAAGGCTCAACAATCATCAAATCTCACCCATCAATCACTAAACCAAGAAAAAAAGAAAAGGGAAGTGGTATACATGACTGTTCAAGAGAACAGGACGTATATACGCATCCTGCAGTGAGATAGCAAGCGGGTATACGTGACTGTCAGGGAAAAAGGAGCGTATAGGATTTAAAACAAGTCTAGGCAAAGGCAAGAAGGATGAAAACTCAAACCCATAGTGAAAAAAATATATCAAGCAGTGATACAACAAGAAACACAAAGGAAAAAGAGCAATGTAAGAAGAAAAAGTACTTCAACCCTTAGAAGGAAGATCTCTCCCTAGTGGAGTCACCAATTCTGTTACGAGGGAAGAAATCTCTATGGCTAATGGTAAACCACAAAAGACATGTATGACTGTAGAAATCAACTCAATTCCAACATATGCTATATAAACTAATTTGCAAGATAAGAAAGAGGCCTACCTCAATCCAACGTTTGACAATGTTCCACCGTTGAGCACTTCGACCCAAATCTTTATACCTACAATAAGTTCTTAACAAACGAGAAAAGAAAGTATATAATGATGATATAAAAGGGTTAGGACATAAGATATCATGATCCATTAATGAACATTACAAACATGCCCATAGATAATAATCATACATTTGAAATATATCAATAGGACGAGAAAGG